>JAODAL010015528.1:0-83581 GCA_025379985.1 Phyllomedusa bahiana
GGGTTTTTTGGGGGCCATATATAGAATGGGAACTCTAGGGTTTGTTTTAAACAATAATGTTTTTTCTTGGTTTGTAATGATCCCGTTAAGGACCACTTACTGTAACATATCATGAATATATTTTGACAAGTCAGTCGTAGGGTCAGAGCTTAAGTTTTACTGAAACCGAGAGACTTAATATCCTTAAACATGCTGAAACCGCGGGGTTAAAATGGGAGAAAACCAATGAAGAAACAACAGTTAATTATCCTCGAGGAGCAATTAAGAAAGAAAGAAGCCAGTCTTAGCTCGCATGTAACAGTATTAAGAGAATACATCAAGGCATCACGAATTCCTAGAGGCCTCCGATCTACATTGCAACCCATTTTATTACTTGATGATGGCCAATATAAAGAAAAATGGTATGCATTGAGCAACAATTATTCCATTGATCTTATGTATTTGACTGTACAACATTTGCAAGTAGCCTTGGGAAATAACAAAGTGGAAATTAAGAAATTGGATGAGGACTTCAAAAAGCATAACACTTCTGAAATATTTAAACAAACTCATGATGAACTAAATGTGAATATTGATGAATATAAGATTTCACTACTGCAAAACAAACTCAAAGAGTTTGAGAGGGATACTAGGGATTATCTCCTAAACCGTGTTTATCCGTGGGCGGTAGAAAGAAAGCTGACTCGGAGACGCAATAGAAGATTTAAAGAACGTGGTTCCCACAGTAATGCGTCTTCCGTGACTGATGACCAATCTGATAGGGCTGGTGCTGCCATCATTGGAAAGAAGAGCCTACATAATAAAGATTTTTTAGACGATCAAAGACAGCCCGACAAAACACTGAGTACAAATTTCGATATAAAGGGACTATCACAAACCCGGAGAGGCAAACGGAATCGTAGACAGCTGTACCCTCGCCAATTTGTAACATTTCTTTCAAGAGACTTTCTCCCATTCAAGAAACAGTTATTGAAAAAGGCTTAAATTTTGTGCCTACTCAAGAAACCAAGTTGTTTGATTTTGTTGTGGATTTTTTCAAGTTTTGTCGTAATATCCAGTTAAAAATGTTTTTTCACAACCTAATGATTTACTTTGCAATAAATTTACAAATAAGAAATTGAAAAAACAGAGTCATTTTGAACCTGATGTAAAAAACCAAACGTTGGATGTCCATAAATCCCTTGAACATCCCCCTGGACGATCAATTGTTTCGGACATAGATTCACTTTTAGAGCCATTGTCAGTTTATTTGCATAAATTTTTACAAGAAACAGTGAAAAATAACCCTAATATCCTACAAGATACTGGACAATTTTTGAGGGCAATTGATAAGATCGACTGCTCAGATGTCAAGTGGATGGTTACACTTGACATCAAATCTTTATTTAATAAAATTCCCTACACTGAGGGCAGTTCAGCTGTTAGGGAGATACTTAGTGCAAACTGCAGACTGTCTAACCAGCACATTGCATTCTTGATGCGATTAATGAACATTGTGCTTACGAAAAACTTTTTCCGATTTGGAGAGGATTTTTTTCTCCAGCTACAGAGGACCTCAATGGGGTCCCCTGTAGAACCTAGTTATGCGAATATTTTGATGCGTTTTTTTGAAAGGGAGTTTGTTTTTTCTTCTCCCTTGTTCCAGAACACAATGTGTTGGTTAAGATATGTTGATGTTGTCTTCCTCCTCTGGACCGGTTCGGATCTGGAGGTAGATGAATTCATCTCACATATCAACAGTGCCCATCCACTTATCAAATTTTCCATGACCAAAGATCAGAAAACTATTCCATATTTGGATGTCTTGGTGAAAAGAGAAAGAAATTCCCTAGCGACAATGTTGTTTATAATAGAAACAGATTGGAACCTAGATGGATTTACCGGAAAGGGAAAAGCCTCGGTCAATCCTTAATACCCTCCCGTGGTTTTAAATGAACAAAACCAAGGTTGGATACCATTATCAACCTATGAAGGGATACCCAATTAAGATCAAAGGATTCTATACTTGTGAGAGTGAAGCCGTTATATATATGGTAAAATGCCCTTGTGGCAAGACATACGTTGGCTAGACTAGCAGAATGATTAAAACTAGACTCAACTAACATAAATCCTTGATCAGAAAATTTAGAACTAAAGAGGTTGAGAATTTAGATGCGGAGGAAGATAGGAGAAGCCATGGGGAAAAATCGTTGGCACGTCATTACGTCACACAAGGACATGGTTTAACCGAGCTGCGGTGGTGCATATTGGAAAAAGTATATTGTAAGGATATTAAACAACTGCAAAGGAAATTACTTCAGAGGGAGGCTTTCTGCACACATCGCCTCGAGGCTTTCGCCCCCAAAGGGTATCAATGAGAATTTCAGTCTCAGAATTTCTTATGAGATTGTTTTTATATAATTTTAATGTAGGTATAGGTAGTTTTATACTTCTGATACTTACTAAAGTATGTTTGAAGGTCCTTTATTGTAGCCCTATAAAGTGGTAGTCTCAGTGTTTCTGCGCATGCTTGAGAAAGGGGAGGAGCCTCCCCAAAACGTCGCAGTCTGTGAGAGACAGTGTTCACCTGGTCTCCAGGTTACTCCTCTAGCCCAATCGTGGGAGAAATATGTGGACACCTATGTATCTGTCAACCGTTGAATGGTCTTTATCACACAGACTGAACGGACTTTTCTAGTACCTGTTCACCCTGCATGGATACATGATTGCAGGTCTTGGAAAAAAGGGATCCACACATGAACGGTGTATACCACAACGAAACCTTAGTATCCCTCTCTTGTTTATATGAAATTAGATTACTGTTCTAAAGTTTTTTGAATAAAGGTGTGTGAATATTTTGAAAATATAAATGGCCCACTGATTTGTTGGACTAATATATAGAGGATTGGAGACCTGTGAGTGGAGCCTGGTGAGGGTTAATAACTTTTTTAAGTAAGTGGCGTATCCATTATTATAAAGCAGTCTGGCTGAAGACATTCCTGATAAACTCATGCTGTATGATACGTGAGAATTAATCCTTCTAAAAGATGCTAGTTGGAAGATCTGCTATGAGAGGCAACACATGTGGCCGAAGGATGTCCTGCACATATCCCTAAACTGTTATTTATCCTCAGTACTGGAGATGCTCAGCTGTCATATGTAATGGGTCCCCAGATCATCACACCAGCAGTTTTGCCAGGGTTTCACTCCACAGCAAAGGCAGGATTGAAGCACTCACCACACCTTCTTACTTGAACCCAACTATTGTTCTATCTGAAACTAAATGTGGATTAATCGCTAAAAACTATACAACTTCAGGTCATAGTAGTCCATGTTTCTTGTTTATGGCACCACTACACACAAAGGCTGATGGTCAGTGGCAGGACATGTAATGGGCACCTTCTGCTCTGTCCAGGAGGAAATAGGAGTGTGTAACGAAAAAGCTACTAGTGTCTGGAAGGTGAGTGGTGATAAGAAATATGAAGTAGTTTCTACTGGAGGTCTGCCTGGGCTGTCAGGAGAATGTTCATCATGTATGTACCCTCAAGTATGAACTGCTCCCATCACTCTCTAACAGCTTGGTCAGAATGGCCTACATGGTGGCCATTCAATAAAATGACCATCCTGTTTCCCTCAGTCCAATGATATGAGAGTTTTTCAACTGGGCAAAATATCGTCAGGTAGGTCCTAGAGGCAAGTAAAAAAGTCAATGATCTCTCACTAAGAGGTACACTACCCAAAAGTGGCTACTGACAGTCTTTTAACAGGGAAGGTGGGAGGCACACCCATTATTTTTGTCAGTAAGTGTATATATTAGGGCATGTAGATATTACAGTATAGAGGATCACCATGTCAGGTCTCATGTATTCATTAAGTGGATACAGTGGAGTGATTAAGAGCTTCTCTCACTCTACTGGTCATCCTTTTTGGTGTGTGTATGTGTTTCCACAGCCAGAACTGTGGTGATCAGCTGATCTTTCTACAGCCTATGTGTGACATAATAGGAGTTATAATATCATTACCCACAAACAAGAACTTATTGCTTTACAAGACTACAATGGTCTACAAGACTGCAATGACATTACTTTGACAACATTTTTATGTATTTATAATAAATTCCCTGAACACTCCACTAGTTAGGCTCAGAAGGATATTTCTGTTTTAGTCGACTGATGAAAAACATACCAATTGTCCATAAATTCACTTGCATATTTTTTCTGTATATACAGTTCCAAATATTCTCATGGAGCCAATTTATCTAAATCAACCAGCTGTTTCTGCCTGTGAACAAATAGCTGAAAATTTGGATTTGTTTTAAAACCTCTAATGCACAACCATAAATTATATTATAAGGACACTTTAGATGCAGTATAATTTATTTTTCTAAATACTTTGCTGTCGGGTGCCCTTTTTGATGTGTTTTATTCTGCTCTATCAAATCTAAGACACTTTTTCATTAAAGCAGACTATTTTATCCAGTCAAAGAAAGCTTTCCTTTCACATTTCTGATTTGTAATTCCTAGTTGTTTGTATTTGCTTTTCTGGGTCTTCTCAAAGTTTTGACTTTTGAGGATGTATTTATGCATAATTTTATGGCATGCAATTAAATAAATCTTAAAAACTAGTTTTTTGTCAAGCCAAGCTTCAATGCCAACATTTGTTTGCTCCATTGACTAAATTGAATTTTTGGAAACTCCATTCTCTTCTTTTCGAAAGTACTAGATTTTCTCTGCAATTAAAATCCTCAATAAACACTCCAGATCTCAACTTCAGTCTTCTGTTTGCAGGTGCCTATAGCTCACTAACAGGAGATAAAAATAGACTGTTTGTGACCTGCTGAAATAGAAGCCATAAAAACCTTGAAATCCTTCCCGATGCCCTGCTTTAGTTTCAGCTCCTTCCAAATGATAGCTTGATCCTATTATTATTAATACATTAGGGGTTGTTTATACATTTCCCAAGCATGCTATGCAACCAGAAACCAGAAGTCTGACTTTCTTAATTTTCAGTCCTTAATCTCTTTCTCTAAAATATGTTATTTTAATTAAAAAAGAGACTAAAAGGATCCCAATCTATTTAATAATTTAGAAAAATAAAGACATTTGGCGCATTTCATTCTCTGGTTGAATATTCTCAAGCACATACTTTCTGTTTACTGTAAGACAGTTCCTTAAAATTAACCATATAAATTGTGTATTATGCCTTGTGAATAGATCATCAATTCTCTGCACCCTGCTGCTTCTTTCATTCGCAGTTCAAGCAGATTTTATACAATCCCTACAGGCTGTGTACTTCAAGAGATCAATCCTATGAATAATCCAGCAAAAATCTTTCTAAATGTGGAGCATGAACTTGTATTCAATAACTGTATATAAACAGCAGCGATCACATAAATGTCATCTATTAACATGTTTTATGCTTCTTTTTTTCACTAAATGCTGTAGGGTCACTCTTTTCCTTGATGATAACATGATTGTCGTAAACAAGAATAAATAGTTAGCTCTGGTATACAATCCAGGGAAAGCAAGCATTTTCAGCTAAGCAGTTGGTAGGTTAAGGGGGTCTACAGTGAGGTCTGTGGTTCATGGTGAGATAGCAGTATTACTGTAAGAGATGACTTTCTCTATAGATAATATAATATCTACAGAAATTGTAAGAATTACAAAAAGATGAAAGTGAAATAATATCTAACAATAATGGTGATGATTATTATTACATTTCTTTAAAATAGGTAAATATGTAATAACCCAGAGGGAGCAGAGTAAGGGATTGGAGTGGTATTCTCTGTTCCCTCCCTTGGTCATGGGGATAGTACAGTGATAAGGGTGTGCACAATAGGTAAATGTTGATGGTAGTAGTTCCCCAGGACACATTCTGGCTGATTTTCTCACTGATTGGTGTAGTTTGGGGTGCCCTTGGTTTATGAGTACCTTAAGACAGAAGTCAAAGATATGAGTGTTACAATTTTACTGTAGCCAGCTAATAAATGAAAAAGGGTCTGGTGGTTTTGCCTTCCGTTTCTCAGGCTTTCATTCTCTCAAAAGTTTGCAGATCCCAATAGCTGGGTTCAAGCTGTATGGATCCATAATCCCATTAACACAGTGCAGAACTAGATCTTCCTTAGCAACCTGGTAGTGGCAAAGGTGTGCTAGGTTAGACAGAAGCTAATATGCCCCAGCTTCTCTCCAACTGTCACTCACTTCTCTATCTGGAGACAGGGATGAGCCTATCAGGTTGTAGCTCCATCCCTTTCTTGAAATATCTTCAAGATGTTGTAGATAGTACATCTGCTTTATTACTCATTGACCAAGCTTCTGACTTTTTTATAGTTTCAAAGGCCCATGCATTTACAATAATTCAAATAACAAATTGCACATAAATTAGAATATGTGCAGTTAAGTAGTATACACCACAAATACATAAACACACAAATGTATCTAACTAGATAGAAATAGTGGTGACAGCTACAGTGGAAGAGAGCACTGTCCAATTCCTCTTACGGTTTAAAGGGGTCCACAGCTTTGGACTATTCCTATTTATAAAGACCCTTGAAAATAATTTGGTCACACAATCCCATTTATTGTGACCTCCATGAATCAGCTGTAACCTGTTTGAAAATCTAAATTTTTGTCATTGGTGGATGGGTCCTCAGAGTTTTGATCAAAAATGTGCACTAAGAATCTCAAATTTCCTTGTATCTAGAAGTAGCAGAAATGCATTTTGAATTTCCTATCTTCAGTGTTTTACTGTCTTTTTGTGGCTGTGGAGTGCTTCTGATATATTTTTGTGTTTGCATTGTTTGTTTCCATGCTATCATACATTACATTATTTTCTTTAAAATAGTTGTGCTTTTTGTTTTTGGATTGTTGGCATGATGAAGTGGCTGCATCCATTTTGGTTGTTCACTCCTTCCATCCACATAGACTGTCTTTTAATCAGAACAGAGTATAGCTAAGACCTTCATGCATTGAAAGTGTGGAGACCTGATAAAATACAGAGCAAGGTGAGAATGCTAGTCTAGGTTCACACCTGTACTGAGGTCACCTTGTGGGTTGTGGATGGGACCTCAAAGTTTTGATTAAAAATGTGCGCTAAGAACCTACAATGTTTATGTATCCAAATAGTAGCAGAAATTCATTTAGAAATAGTTTCTATATTCATTTATTGACTGTCTCTTAGAATTTGTAAAGTGCTGTTGACATGTTTTTGTGCTTTCACTGTTTGGAAACCTTTGGAAATTTCAGGGATAAATAGCTAGTATTACTGCATATTGAAGAAAGCTGGACTTACCAGACTCATTGCCAAATGTGTGGTCATAATCAGGTCCAGACATTGGTGGGTGCATTGGACCATCAAATATTTCCCATTCTGCATCATCATTTGTATCCTGAATCCAGTAACAGAATCCTTCTTCAAAGGTACAGCCAATTCTGTCTTCATCTTAAAATAAATCAATAGATAACATATGTCCTATAAATGATTTAACATATGTCATTTTCAGGTACCATTTTGCAATGCCACACTTAACACCTGCAGGATATACCTCAATATTCATTGTACTTCAACCAGGCTCATTGAATAAATCATTATGGCATGAATATCAAGCAGATTAAAAATGTAAAATATGCAGTATATATGGTAATTTTTTGATAGTTCTTATGTATAGAATACTGAAAAAAGACATCTGCTTTTCAAACTATATAAATCCATTTGCCACTTCATGGTGAGTTATTTTCAGCAGATCCTTACCCTCTAAGGTAAATGACAATCACCACCACCACAACACAGCAACTGCAGGGGAGTAAACCAGCGGCCCAACAACACACTGCTGCCAGGGTAAATCTCCTTGGCTACGGTCAACATCAACCGACAGGCACAGCATACAGTACAAAATTAAAGTTACTGTATGACAGTTGTGTAAAATATTGTTGTAAAAAACAAAACAAAAAACACCACAGTATGCAAGCCATTAATGAAATGACATCATTGCGCCACCTTCGCTGTTTCCTGCCCTATGCCCCAAGCCGGAGCCGGAGGAGCGTGGAGAGGTGAATACCGACCTCCTGGGGGCCTGTATCTATCTAATGTGGGTCCTGTAATCTACCTAATCTACCTATCCTCTTGGAGCCCCCTAATCTACCTACCTAATTACTGTGGGGTCCCTAATCTACCTACCTACAAAGTTGCCCCTAATTTATGTACCTACCTACTAGGAAGATTCTATCTACCTACCTTCTGGGGGCCCTATATACCAGCATACAAGAGGGGACCTACATACTTACCTACTAGCAGCCATATATAACTAACTAATTCAGGGGGAGGAAGGTCCTGTGAGGAGTGGAGATTGCGTGAGGGGAGGCATCTAGAGATTAAGCCAGAGATGTATGGAAGGGAGAGGTTATGGAGAGCTTTGTGGGTCAAGGTTACTAAATTGAACAGGAGTCGCTGGGCAATGGGAAGCTAGGGCAGGAATTGGCAGAGTGGAGAGGCAGAGGAGTATCGAGTAAAGAGGTGAATCAGATGGGCAGCAGAGATAAGGATGGTTTGGAGAGGAGCAAGGGTGCTAGACAGGAGGCCACAGAAAAGGATGCTGCAATAGTCTAGGCGGGGGTGACTTTGGGCATGGACAAGCATTTTTGTGCTATCAAAGTTAAGGAATGAGCAGATTCGGGAGATATTTTTCAGGCGGAGGTGGCAGGCAGAGGTTAGGGCTTGGATGTGCAGTTTGAAGGACAGATTGGAGTCAAAGGTTATCCCAAGTCACCGGACTTGTGGAGTCAGTGTTAGAGTGTAGCCATTGACTGTGATAGAGAGATTAGGTGGAGGGATAGAGTGGGATGGTGGGAAGATGATAAATTCAGTTTTCTCCATGTTTAGTTTTAGGAGGAGGGAGGACAAGAAGGAGGATATGGATGAAAGATAGTCTGGGATCTGGGAGAGCAGAGAGGGGACATCTGGGCTGAAGATGTAGAGTTGGGTATCATCAGCATAAAAGTGGCATTGAAAGTCATGTGATGCTATGAGCTGACCCAGGCCAAGAGTGTAGATAGAGAAGAGTAGTGGGCCCAGGACAGAACAATGGGGGACACCAACGGGGAGCGGGCGGGAGGAGGAGGTGATGCGAGAATGAGAGACACTGAATGTTCGATCAGTGAGGTATGAGGAGATCCAGAAAAGTCTGTGTTGTTGAGGGAGAAAAGGATTTGTAGGAGTGAATGATTTACAATGTCAAAGGCAGAGGACAGGTCTAGGAGAAGAAGCACAGAGTAGTGTTGTGTGGCTTTGGCAGTTACTAGGTCGTTGGTGACTTTGGTTAGGGCGGTTTTATTGGAATGGTGGGGTCAGAAACCGGACTGTAGTGGGTCAAGAAAAGAGTTGGTGGAGAGATGGGTGGTCAGTTGAAGATAGACATGCTTTTCAAAGAGTTTATAGGCAAATTGAAGCAGTGAGATGAGGCGATAGTTGGACAGACAGTAGGGGTCAAGAGATGGTTTCTTAAGGATGGGTATGATTGTAGCATGTTTAAAGGAGGAAAGAAAAGTGCCAGAAGTTAAAGATAGGTTGAAGAGATGGACGAGGGCTGGGATGATAACAGAGCTAAGGTCAGGGATGAGGTGGGATGGCAGTGGGTCAAGATTAAAGGTAGTGAGGTTGAATTTGGACAGGAGAGAGGAAAGCTTGTCATGAGTGACAGGAGAGAAGCATGTTAGAGAGGAGTAGTGATGTGCAGGTGGAGAGGTGGGCGATGGGGACTGTGCCACTATAGGGTTAGCTGTGGGGACACTGCAGAAATAGGTGGAAGGGACTGCGGGGTGAAGCTTTGTCTGATGAGATTGATCTTATTTAGGAAGGGAGTGGCAAAATCGTCTGCTGATAGAGAGATGGGGAGGAGGTGCTGGTGGATGAAGGAGAGAGTTGAAGGTGTTAAAAAGTTTTCTGGGGTTGTGAGACAGGGAGGATATCAGTAGTGAAGTAATCCTGTTTAGCTAAGGTGAGTGCAGATTTAAATGTATGTAGTGAGTGTTTGTATGAGGCGAAGGCAGAGGTGGAGCGGATTTTCTTCTAGCAGCGTTCAGCAATTCTGAAAGCTCGCCTCAGCTATTTGGTGGAGTCTGTATGCTAGGGTTGTCTGTTGATTTTGCGGGTTTTGTTATGTGTGAGAGGAGCAACTGCATCAAGAGTGTAGGTGATTGTGTTGTTGTCGAGAGTGGTGGCTGTGTCTGGGTCAGCAAATGAGGATATGGTGGAGAGGGGGGCAAGAGAGTCAGAGAGAGTGCAAGGGTTAAGGTTTTGTAGGTTCCTGTGGGGGTGTACTAGAGTTGGGGCTGGAGGGGCAGGTGGACTGGCGATGGTGGAGAAGATGAGCAGGTTGTGGTCAGAAATGAGGAAAGGAGAGCTTGAGAAGTTAGATAGTGGGCAGAGGCGGGTGAAGATGAGGTCCACCGTGTGTCCATCTTCATGAGTGGCTCCATAGGTCCACTGGAAGAGGCCGAAGGAAGAGGAGAGTGACAAGAGTTTGTTAGTAGTGGAGTGGGGTGTAGCAATGGGGATATTGAAATCTCCAATGATAATAGCGGGGATGTCAATGAAAAGAAAATGGAGGAGCTGCGAAGCAAAGTGGTCAAGGAAGGCAGTGGCAGGGCCTGGTGTCGGTAGACAACAGCCACTTGGAGGTTGGAGGGGGAGTAGATGCGGACAGAATGCACCTCAAAGGAGGGGAGGGTGAGGAAAGGTAGAGGTGGAATGGGGACAAAGGAGCAGGTATCTGACAGAAGAAAGCCGACACCTCCGCCATGTTTGCTACCATTGTGGATTGGGGGTGTGGGTAAACTGAAGCTTGTCGTAAAAGAGTGACGCAGGGGAAGTTGTATCAGAAGGCATCAACCAGGTTACTGTTAGACCAAGGAAGGATGAAAAGGTCGTTGATGAAGGGAAGTTTGTTGCACACAGAACATGCATTCCAGAGTGCTCCAACCATTGGAATCGGTTTGGTGGGGCTGAATGGCATGGGTTTGAGGTTTATGAGGTTAATAGAGTTTGTGCTGCTAGGTCTGTAAGAAATGGGTGAAACAACAGTGGGGATGCACTGAGGGGGGCCGGGATTGGGAGGTATGTCCCCAGCGGCAAGGAGAGTGTGAGTAGGTGTGCGTGGGATAGAGCAAAAGGGGGTTGTGTGGGTTTTGTGAGAAAGGTATTAATGCAGCGGGGGGAGGTGAAGAGTAGAGGTCAGCTGTGAGGGTAAGACAGATGGGAGATATGGAAACCATTGCCCAGTGTGGGTATCTGAGGGTAGATAAGTAGTTTGAGGAATAGGGAGGCAGTGATGAAAGTAGCATAGAGGTGCATGTTGGGTGCTGGTGTGAGTGAGCAGAAAAAGTTAGTGCTTACCTTCGGGTCATTTCTTGTTCACCTCTGGTTTTAATTCTGGTATTAATTCTGCTGTCACACTTTATGTAGTTCTTGTTGTAAAATCCAACAAGAACTAAATCCAAAAACGATGGTGCAATCACATTTTTTTCCTTGTTCACCTCATGAAAAATATTTTGCTTTTTCTGGGATAAGAGGGGGTTGCAGAGTGGAGGGTGGTGCGGCGAGATGGCAGGGGGAAGGGAGAGCCAGATGCTTCAGCTGTATGAGGCCTTGAAATTTCTGATGGCGGCCCTGCTTTCAATGTCACATATTCTATATACCAGCAGCTCCCAAAGTATAAGGCATACCTCACTGGTTAGTAAGACTGCAGCTGAGGTAAATGAGCTCTGCTGACATACTCCCTCACACCAGTATGTTCTTTGTTCCTGCCAGTCTGGAAGTAATGGGAATGGAGACAATACTGCTGCCCGTAGAGAAGTGATGGCAATAGGGACAGTACTGTTGCTGATGGAAGAGTGGTAAAAATGATGACAGTAATGCTGCCAGCGGAAAAGGAGAGGAACTAGAGACAGTACTGCGGTCAGTGGGGGAGGGCTGGGAATAGAGACATTACTGATGTCAATGGTGAAGTGATGAGAATGGGGACAATGTGGAGTTTGTGAGGTATTTTGTGCTGTTGGTGCTTGAAAGCAGCATTTACTTACTGGTGAGGTCCTACTATCACTACAGATTGTCTGATGGGGTACAAGAACAAAAGTTTAAGAATCCGTGCTATACACCATTGCTCTGGCACCAAAAATGAAATAATTAGCAAATGAGTAACATAACCTTCAACCTGCAAATCCTCTCCGATTCCGTTTATTGTATATAATAAAGCCAGGGATGGACTTACAGATTTATGACATATAACACTGCTATGTATAAAGTAATCTAATAACAGTGCTAAATGATAATAGCAATATCTGTTATCATTTAGCACTGTTATTAGATTACTTTATATATGGAGCTGTGATTTGGTTACTGTACGTTGCTATTATTTTTAGTACAGTATAGAGATATATAATAGCCTTTGTGTGGCACTGTAAAGTGTAATATTTTTGCAGTATATGGCAGTGGGGTGCTGTATATTATAGTATACTTTCTTTTAACAAGGCCTTACACAAGGATACATTTACATATAGAGTTGCAAGAAAGTAAAACAGATTATTATAGAGAGCTGCAAGAAGCAACTCTCTATCCCAAAAGCCTCAGCTAGGGGACCTGGTAGTGAGGATGGCATAATAGTGAACCACACCTACTGAATGTTATGAATATGATATTTATTTTAATCTAGATTCCATAAATGTTGCTTGGTTAGGAAGTGTTTCAGCATCAGTTCCTTCTTTTTGCCCTCTTCAAGATCTACAATCCTTTTACTGGCTCCATAAAGGAGAAACTCAAATTAACTTTGCTAAATAACATATGGGCAAGGTTCTGACAAAGTGTTACAAAAATGGATTATACTAAAGAATAAAAAGTACTCTTTAGTATAGGATATTATGGTATAGTATAATAAAAACATAAAAATATCAAGCACTTAAATAAAATCCACAACGATCACCAAGGATAAACTGAAAAAAAGCATTGTGGAATAAGAATTTTTATTTGAAGTTTTATTTTAACAATTTATATTACAGATACATTTACAGGATTAATGAAACCTAGCATTTAAAGTCTAAAATCTTCTCTATGGGACACAGCCAACAGAGTTTTAATTATTTTAGTTCCTAGCCGGTTTATAATGTAAAGTATGTTCTTAATAATATCGCTCCTAGGACCACATATTTGAAAACTGTCTAGGTCTAAAACTCACTTTGTTGCCCATAACAACCAATTAGAGTGCCCCTTTCATTTTTCCAGAGCACTATAAGAAATTAGAGGGGCGCTCTGATTGGTTGCTATGGACACCAAAGTGAGTTTTAGACCTAGACAGTTTATATAAATGTGGCCACTAAAGTTAGATGCATATGTAATGCACATTTATTACATTTTCTGTGGGCTTTCTGCAGTTCTACATCAGCTGTTTGATGACAGGAAGCAACTCTGTGTAGAACCCGGGAGAACAAGTCACCAAAGGGTTCTTTGTTTTTTAGGGCAACCTTTTAACGCCGAGGCCCATTTTTTTTCACATTCGTTTTAACCTCCTTGCCAGAGATAAAACATAATTCATCTACATAGACATATGAGGGCTTTTATCTTGCGGCACAAGATGTTCTTTCTAATGAGGTTATTCATATTACCATAGAATATACTGGGAAACTGCAAAAAAATTCTAAGTGGGGCAAAATGTGAAAAAAAAAAATTATGCCATGTTTGCGGGAAATTTGATTTTACAATGTTCAACATTTGGTAAAAATGATGCGTTCTCTGTATTCTACAGGTTGATATGCATCCGGCAATACTAAACATGTAGGGTTTCCGTTATGTTTTGGTACCGTAAAAAAATTCCAAAAATGTTCTATTTATGAAATTTGTGCCGCAGCACCATTTTCTGCGACCGATAACTTTTTTGTACTAACACCTACGGATGTGAGTGAGGGGGCATTTTTGCAGGCTAAAGCATAATTTTTATTGCTACCAGTTTGGAGTATATGGGACTTTTTTAATTAAATTCCACTTTTTAGGGGATGTGAAATGACCAAAAAACCTCGATTTTGGTGTGTGGAATTTTTTTCTTCTACGGTGTTCAGCATACAGGATGAATGATGTGATATTTTAATAGATTGGACATTATAGGACGCAGCAATACCAAATAAGTGTAATTTTTTTATTACTTTATTTTTATATTTGTAAAATGGCAAAAGGGGGACGATTTGAACTTTTATTACAATTTTTTTTTTTTTTTTTTTTACACTTTAATACATTTTCTTTGTTTACTTTAACTTTGAGTCCCCCTATGGTACTACACCACTAGGGGATGAGATTATTTTTACAGCCTAATGCATTAGTGTGTACAAAGATGGTGATTTTACCACTTCCTGCCTGGGGCTAGAAGTAGCAAAATTGAAAACATGGAAGTGATGGAAGCCTTCACAAGGCTTCCAGCTGCCATGTTAAGTGAGTGGGAGCCCGCAATTTCGCTGCGGGCTCCGTGATCAAAGTGAGGAATGTTGCGTGGCACCATTTCTCATTGATTTAGATGCTGCAGTCATCTTTGCCGCGTGTCTAAGGGCTTAAACAGCGCGGGATGGTGCCGGCGCCCTCCCGCGGTGTAACCACCAAGTTTTAGCTGCAATTAGCAGTTAACATCCGGCAGCTATGTAGCATGAACGCGTTGCAATCCCGCTACAAAGCTCCTTACCGGCATTTTTTATGTTACAATTTTTTTTTCTTTTCTCATCTGAGCTATTTTGTGTTTTTTTGATTTTTTTAAATTAGTTCAAGCTTTTTTTTTTTTTTTTACTTTCGTTTTTTTTTAGTTCCAAAATGGGACTACTCTATGCAATTGCTCAATCACCTTTATAAAACATAGCAATACATTACTATAATGCTATGTGAAAGACAGCATATGAAACCCATGGGTTTTAGAGGGAGCCCCTTTCTCTCATTACCACCTAGATACTACAGCCATTATTGACAACAGCATCTGGGGGGTAACACAGCTGCTCTAGCTCAGCTGTGCATTACAGCCGGCTCCCATTGCTGTTGGTACAGGCACTGCTTTAGGACTTGCACCAAATAAGTGCTGAACACGGTGCCTGGAAGACTTTCCAACTCTCCCAATGATCTAGGAGAGTTGGCAGGTGTGATATGCCAATGCACAAGGCAGACTGCCCTCACCCAACTCACTTCTAGCTATGGAATGTCCAACAACCTCATACACAACTCATATACTCATTTAAATTGACAGTCATTTTGTATTTCTTCCATTTTCTTACTATTGCCCCAATAGTTGTCTCCTTTACATTCAGTGTCTTATTTATGGTTTTGTAGCGCATTTCAGCTTTGTGCAGGTCTATGATCTTGTCCCTGACATTCTTAGAAAGCTCTTTGGTCTTGCCCATGTTATAGAGGTTAGAGTATGACTGATTAATTGAGTCTGCAGACAGGAGTCTTTTATAAAGGCAACTATTTAAGATAGCTGTTTTTCATGCAGATACTGAGCTTATTAGGAGCGTCTAACTGGTCTGTATGAGCCAGAACTCTTAATAGTTGGTAGGGGATCAAATACTTATTTCTCTCAGCAAAATGCAAATAAATTTATATAATTTATACTATTTGAGTTTCTGTATTTTATTTTGGATATTCTATCTCTCAATGTTACATAGTTACGTAGTTAGTACGGTTGAAAAAAGACACGTGTCCATCAAGTTCAACCAAGGGTGGGGAAAAAGTGGGTGAAGAGAGGGAGACAAGGATTTTAATCCCAGCCTCCCCACTGGTTAATGCCCTGAAACCCACAAGGCAAGAACCAATCTGCTCCAGGGAAGACCCCATCTCTGACCCCGGAGCTGTCACCAGCCAGGATCCAGAATTTTACATATCTACATAAGCATTAATATTCTTTTGTTTCAGGTAGATATCTAAGCCTTTCTTGAAAGTTCCAACTGTTCCTGCTGTAAACAGCTCCTTGGGCAGGCTATTCCACAGATAAAATGAATCTACCCTTAAAATTATAGACTGTTCATGTCTTTGTCAGTGGGCAAACTTACAAAATCAGCGAGTGATCAAATAATTATTTCCTTCACTGTTTATATACGAATAACAGGTCTCCAAGTACTTTTGTCTATATAATGTGCTTGTTGATCATCCCTAATAGACATTTGCACCAACTATTTATAAATTTTTCAGGTTTAGATGAAGAAAACCTGCATCCATGATCCTTGAGACTGGAACATAAGGCACAAATTTGAATACAAGTAATGAGTCCGGTGCGCCGAATGCAGCTCAGCAGAAGTTCGCAGTGATGGAAGCACTCCAGCCCAGTGCAGTAGAAGGTAAAAACATCCGCTTTATTAACCCCTTAAGGACCAGGGTTTTTTTTTTTGGTGACACGTTCGTTTTTCCCTCCTCGCCTTCTGAAAGCCATAACTTTTTTATTTTTCCACCTACATAGACACATGAGGGCTTTTATTTTGCAGGACAATACTATAGAATATACTGGGAAACCGCAAAAAAATTCCAAGTGGGGCATATTGTGAAAAAAAAGTATTTTTGCCATGTTTGCGAGGGTTTTGCTTTTACGGCGTTCAATCTTTAGTAAATTTAATGTGTTATCTGTATTCTACAGATTGTTACACATCCGGCAATACCAAACATGTAGGGTTTCCGTTATGTTTTGGTACCGTAAAAAAATTCCAAACATTTTCTATTTTTGTAATTTGCGCCACGGCGCCATTTTGTGCGACCATTAACTTTTTTGTACTAACACCTACGGACGTCAGTGAGGGGGAATTTTTTGAGAGCGAAGTGTACTTTTTATTGCTAGCAGTTTGGAATGCATGCGACTTTTTTGATCATTTTTATTCCATTTTTTCAGTGACGTAAAATGACCAAAAATCGCAATTTTGGCGTTTGGAATTTTTTTTCTTCTACAGTGTTCAGTGTACAGGATAAATGATGTTATATTTTTATAGATCGGACTTTTTCGGACGCGGCGATACCAAATATGTGTAAATTTTTTATTATTTTAAGGATTTTATTTGTAAAAATGGGGAAAGGGGGGTGATTTGAACTTTTAATACTTTTTTTTGTACTTTAAAACTTTTTTTTTTTTTTTTTAATGTAACATTTAGGCCATCTAGGGTAATTTACCACTAGGTGGCGCGATTGTTAATACAACCTAATGCATTGCATAGGCAGTGCATTAGGGTGTACAAATATGGCGGTTTCCCCACTTCCTGTCTGCGGACGGAAGTGCGGCAAACCGGCCAAGGTAAGTGACGGGAGCCTTCACAAGGCTCCCCACCACCATGCCCGCGGTGCCGATGACCGTACCGATCGGTGCGTGGCACCGATCGGCGTTCATTCAGACGCCGTGGCCATCTTTGGCGCGGTGTCTGATGGGTAAAACAGCGCCAGCAGGCGGAGCCTCCCGCCTCGCTGTTACTGCCGGGTGTTAGCGGCGATTTGCCGCTAACACCAGGCAGCTGTGCGTGGGGGTCGCGGCGCGATCCCCCTGCAAAGCCCCTTAGCGGCCCTGGGACGTACTCATACGCCCAAGGTCGTTAAGGGGTTAAATCATAGTAAAATCAGCAAAAACGACATGGACAAAGTTCACGCTGCAACGGCAGACGCGTTTCGGGCAAGAAATGCCCTTGTTCACTGCTACTCACTAAAAAAGACACATTACATTTAAAACAAATTGTACACCAATCACAGTGAGTGAATGCTAACACGTGACTATAGAGAAAAGACAAAGGGAGGCAATGTTGGATGGAAGATTCACATGTGATCAGCAGGTAAAGAAATTAATAAATATATAATAGATCTGTTTTGAAATTTAAACCTGCTGGTACTCTAGTGCCTAGATTTAGGATCCAATAAGCCTCTCTAAGTCTGACTTTTTTTAACCAATCTCCTCCCCGATAAGGTTGTTCTACTAATTCAATACCATAGAATTTAAAGCTTGCTAAATTTCCCTCATGATGTTCAATAAAGAGTTTGGCAGCACCCGACATGTGTCCCTGTCGTTTGTTGATATTGGCGATATGTTCTGATATGCGAGTTTTTTATTTTTCTGATGGTGCTGCCAACATATTTTTTATTACACGTAACACATTCTATAATGCTCACAGCATGGTGGCTGTTACAATTTATAAATTTCTTTATTGGTAAATTCATAGTGTGGTCTGCACTGCTAAAGGTAGTGGCCTTTGTGCTCAATTTGCAGACATTGCAGCGGGTGCCTCCACATTTAAAAAAAACCTGTTTGGGACAACCAAGTTTTTGAAAAACTCGAGAGTTTAGAGGCACTAGGAGAGATGATGTTGCCTATGGTTGTGTTTTTTTTGGGGGACACAAACTACCCCATTGTCAATGATATTGGACAATATGGTGTCTTGACGCAATATGTTAACATTTTTAAGGAAAATGGACTTGATCTCTCCAAATTTTGTATAGTCCATATTAGGTCATGGGCAATATATAATATTATATCTGACATTTATATAAACCATTAAACCCTTTCTCATTTATGGCACTGAAACTGTACTTTATGTCTCCTATGAAAATGCACTGGGTCTTCTTCCTGCTTAGACAATAAAATATGGTCACCTGTGGTCCAATGGAAGAGGTGACAAATCACAAACTTAAAAATAGTCCTGCTCAATGTTAAGCCACAGGCACATCTGTAAAGTATTGTTGACTTGGGTAACGAGAGTGTAGGTGTGCATAGGCGTAAAAGGCCTACTAGTGGAGGTGTGCTGGGAGTTGTGGCAAATAATCCAGCAAATAAGAACCATAGAGAAAGCATCAATTGAAGTCTTGACAGACTTTACTCATGGCACTTGACTTAGGTATACGATACCTTCCATCGTTTTACATACTGTTTATAGAGCCATTGCAATTCTGTACCTCTGGGCTCCTCAGACCTACTGCTTACACCCAACATGCCAACAAGAATTGACATACTCCACATCTTCTCCAGTCCTGGGTACCATCGGGGTCCCTCTATACCTAGCTGTCACTTTTCTGGCACTTGCAGACATGGGTACCAATTCCCATATTTTATTCCCATTACATTTGTGGGAAGTTGTCTTCAAAAGCAAAGTAGTTTTAGATTTTAATTAATACAGCTGAGGCAATAGAATAACTACATATCATATATTGGTCAAACATTTGCCAAAAAGACAGTGGCATGCTAGACATGCGGTATACATTAGAAAATTCTCACCTCAAACTTTGACTACATATGCAGTGTGAATCTAATCTACACTATTTTATACCTAAAAACCCTACTGTGCTTCCTCTATATGCACTAAATAATAAAGAATCATGACCTTATGTACAGTCAGCCAAGAGTTCAATCAAGTTTTTCCTTCCCCTAACTTAAGTTTTGCATGAACAATCTCTCACAAAACTTTTCAATATAATCAATGTCTAAACTAGTTTCTTTATAAACTGCAGAGAAAAAACTGTACATTGATTTGCATCTATGATTAAAGCCTACAGAGGGATTTTGTGACACATTTCTTTGTTGCAGTGACAATCCATGTTTGCCTAAGACATCAGCCGTAACTGGGACTTTTTAAAAAGTACAGAGCTGTAAATATAGACATATTTATAACAATACAATACCTAATAAAAATGAGTACGAAGTAGTTACTATTGGGAGTAAAAATTTGCTCTCTGCAGAATTGTGTTTATTTTAACCTTCCATGGTAGCACATATATTTCACTGTTAATGCTATTCCTTGGAATAAATCTATAGTGCTATATTTGTTTTAGAAGCACTTTAGGAGCCATAAAGAGGATAACTGATGGTATACCAATACCAACTTTAGTGCCCCACTATATAAAAAAGGTTGAAACTTGAATTTCTATTAACTCCACAATATAGTTTTATCACATGGAATCATGCAGCGGCGTAATATCGCCTCAGCAGAGTTGAGACTGGAGCAATTTTAAATAAACATAAATAAAAGAAAAAAAACCGAAAGGCCATAACTCCAATTTAAGTGACTTTTGATAAATCTCAGCTGAGACTATAAAGTTTTGCCTTGTAAGCACTTAAAATGTTGTTGCAGCAAGGATGACTGCTGGTCGAAAATGCTGTTCTCAATTTGCAATGTATATGAATTGAATATCAAGGGATAATCAGCTTCCATAGTCATAAAAATTGTTACAGCCACAGCCTGTGAGAGAATTGGTTTCCATTCACTCTCACCATTTCTGCACTGTAATGTTAAAGTGGAATATGCTTAATACAGCAGTATACAATAATACTATAGTGGTCTACCTGGAGTACATGAAAAAAACTCATAGAGAATGTCAAATATCATACTAAATAAAATAATTTAAAAAATGCTATTGTTGTGGTTAGTGTTGAGCGATTACGTTGGCTATCGACATCGGGCGATAGTCGATAGTCGGCCACCATCGATAAGGTTTTTCGATAGTCGATCATCTCCGATGACCATTAAAGTCTATGGGGGAGCAACAACACCTTCATTCTTACACCCAAACAGGGCTGGAGAAGCTGTAATTAACAGCCACAACAGTCAAATGGATACCTGCTACATCTTAGGCACAACACTTAGGCTATAAAAGCCACAGAAAAAAAAGTCACCAAACCCTTCCCCTATCCCCGTCTTGGGACCACAGGGAAAGACCCTTTAACCTGCATCACCCCCCCCAAATTAAAAAAATGCCAGAAAAGGGGAATTATTTGAACCATCATTTTAAATTGAACTGGACATTGAATTTTCCCGTCCTGGAACGCAATGACCCTTTAAAAAAACCCGCATGACCCACAGATTAAAAAGTGCGGGAAAAAAAAGTAGTCTTTTGAACCCACCATTTTAGTTTAACTGGGCATGACAAACCGGAGTCCCGGGGGCCCCAGCATGACCCCTTAAAAAATTTTCTGACCCCCAAAATTAAAAAGTGCCCGAAAAAAGGGGTCTTTCAAAACCCCCATTTTTTGTTGAACTGGGAAATTTACTATACCTGTCCTGGACCGCAGTAGTTTTACCATTAAAATGTTTTGGGCCCCCAATTAAAAAAATGCCAAAAAAAAGGAGTCTTTTCAACCACCATTTTAGTTTTAACTGGCCCTTGACTATAACCCGTCCCGGACCGCAGTATAAACCCTTTTAAAAACCCGTCTGAAACCCCCAGATTAAAAAAAATGCCAGAAAAAAGGGAAATCCCCCCCCCTTTTAAACCCCCATTTTATTTTTTACTGGGGTATTACCGTTTTTGTCCCCGTTGGGGCCCCAGTATTTGGCCATTAAAACCGGGCCCGACCCAAAAGATTTAAAAAATTTCCAGAAAAAGTATCTTTCAAAACCCCCATTTTAGATGAAAAGGGGCATTTTCCCAACCGTTTCCAGGGCTACAGCAAAAGAGCCCCCAAAAACCCGGATGACCCCCCCGATTTTAAAAAAAAAGCCCGGGAAAAAAGGGGTCTTTAAAACCACCATTTTAGTTTCATGGAAAATTTTTACTAGAACTGTCTTGGGGCCGGGATAAAGACCATTAAAACCTGTCTGACCCCCCAAAATTTAAAAAATGCCGGAAAAAGGAAATCTTTCAACCACCATTTTAAATTTTAACTGGGCATTGGAATTTTCCCTGTCCTGTTGGGGCCAAAAGCATGACCCAAAGGGGCCGGGATTTTTAAATTTGGGTGCGGGGAGAGCCCAGGGTGGCGTCCCTCATCTATTAAAAACCAGGTTAAAAAAGCCCCGATGACGCAGGCCCAAAAAAACTTTTCGTGCTGGAAAACAGAGTGCGGAAGCGGAAAAATGTAGAACTCCAGGGCCTTCCCCCGTACAAAAATCAAGACCTTTGGGGAGCACTTGCCCCTCTGTATGGGGTGCGGCCAATTGAGCTTTTACTTGGAAATACTCGTGGTTAACGGCCTTTTTCCTGTTACAAACCAAAGGGGCCCTTTTTTTTTGGCCCTTTTTTTTTCATTTTACTCAACGTGCTGGGGGAAATGGTCTCTTTTACTTTGTTTTCTGTTTCCCTGCTCCATACTCATGTCCTCTGAATAACCTACATCTGGGCAAGTTTTCCCGTACCCCCTTTTACAATTCAGGGGGAATTTTTTTTTAAAAGTCATTTTGTACAGGGAACTTTTTTTAGTAGTTTTAATTTTTAGAAAACAATTTTTAAAATAGGGTGGAATCCCACCATGTCTTTGTTTTTTCTTTTTTTAAAAATTTTATTTTAAAAGGGGTTTTCCCCAATACAGGGATTGAAAAGCTATATTAAAAAATCCCTTTTCAATATTGGGCCCTTAACAGTGTCCTACCCCATTCCTGTTTTTTACAGCACCATCACCCTTGGCCATTCTTGACAATTGTGAAGAACCCAATTTTCGTTAGAAAACAACATTTTTTAAATTGGGGGGCCTGTATTATAGCTGCATGTCACAGCAAAATGCCCCCAAAAATTTCAAAACTTTACCCCCTGAGCCACTTTGGACAATTGGAAAAACAAATGTCTGTTAGAAAAAAATATTTTTTTTAATAGTTTTAACGGGTTCTTTGGGGGTGGATCCACTGGGGCCACCGCAGGCGATGGCGTAAGCCCCTACCAGGGGGTGGAAAATCTAAGTGGGACCCGGTTTTCAACCCGAGCCCCCCGCAAAGCGGGGTGGGCTTGCTGGGGCGGGGGTGTCCACCAGGGCACTAACACTGGGGGGGGCTTTTCTTGCCGGGGGGCGGGGCCCAAGGGGGCGAGGTACAGGAAGGCAGGCCCGGCCCCCCGTAGTCGAGGGCAACCAGAAGGTCAGGAACCAGGGGGGCTCTGGGTTTTTGGACGTTAGAAAAAGCAGGTGGTTTGGGGGGAGGTTTGGCAAGGTTCGTAGACGGTAGACGTAGCGAAGGGGCGGGGACACAGGGAAGGGCAATACTTGGGAAAGCTAGGAAAAAACTTTTACCAATTTTGGGGATAAACACCAAGATTTCCCTGGGGAGGGCCGGGAGGAAGTGAGGGGACTAAATAGGGCAAATGCCCTGAATGAAACCAAATTTCCCACTTTCCCCTTTTAAAATTTAAAAATTTCCGGGGCCCTGGCGCCCTAGGGGCGGGGCATGGGGGCTGGGGCAGGAAGAGCGTGAGCAGGAGCTTTGGCCCGGGTAAGTGCAAAGCCGGCGGGGAAAGGGGAGGGGGAGCCACCCCCAAACCGGAAAGTCCCGGACGGGGGGTCCGCCCCAAGGAGGAAACAAAGGGGGGTGGGCCCGCGACCCCCGGGGCAGTGGGGTTTCAGGGGCGTGTCGTGCCCTACCCCCCTTGGGCCCCCCCCTTTACTGGATTGGAGAAATCTTTTGGTGAGACTGCGGGTTTAAAGGGTGTTCCCCTTTTTGGCTCCCAGGACCTCTCTTTAGGGGGGAACCCCCCTTTCCATCCACCAAGAAGAAACGTTTCCCCTTTCTTCTCATGCCAGAATCTCCCCTTGGGCCTCGAAGACATAGGGCCCCATCAGCCACAGACGGGGGGGGGGGGGCGGCCTTTTGGGGGAAAAAAAATTAAAAGGGCCAAGAGGGTTTTAATAAGGGGACATGAAACGCATTGGAAAATTTCATTTGTGGGAAAGGGGGCCGGGGGTTTTTTATGCCCACCGGGGTTAAACGGTGATGACCTCAAAAGGGGTTTCCCGGGGGAACGGGGTCCCCTTGGGGCGGGCCCCTTTAAAGCGGGCCCTTTGTTTAGAGGCCCCTCAAAAATTTAAGCCCCAAAAATTTTCCCCCAAAGGAGCCAAAACCCTTTCACCTGGGGAGAACACCCAGGGAGGGGGGATTTTTCTTCTTGTTTCCGGCCCTTTAGACTTCATGCACTCGGACGCGCGGGCAGCGAAAATGACCCGGGGCTGGGGCCAAGATGACCTTCATGTCTTGAACCAAAAGGGGTCCCGCCGCCAGGCCCTCAGGAGGTTGCCAAAGGGGGAGGGGGGCGGGGGGGTGCAAAACCATACACATGTAAAGGGGGGGGGCCCCTTTCGGATCGGACTCAAAGGGAGTTATAGGAGAACCCGCCACGGGAAATAAATTGGCCCCAAACCTCTTGGGGGTTTTCCGAGACGAAAATGGGCGAAGGTAGGGAACCCAAGTCTTGGTTACCATCTTCCCCCGGCCCCTTTTTTCTGTGGATGGTTCCCGAAAAAAAAGTCCCAGGGTTACTTGAAGTTGGGGTTTTCAAGAAGGCTCCGGGCCCAAAAACCCGGGACAAATTGAAACTCCCCGGGGCCGAGACAATTTGCTGGGGAGTCCATGGAGCCGGAAAAAAAATTTGGGGGGGTGAAGAATAACTCAGCTAGCCCGGGAGGCAGTGGCCAGGGCCTTTGGCCAAAGGAACGAAATGCGCCATTTTGGAAAAACCCATCCCGGGAATCACCCCGATAATGGGGTTTCCAGACGACGGGGGAAGGGGGGTCGGGTTATAAAGTCCATCGAAATGTTGGGCCAGGGTTTAGTGGGGAAAAGGAAGTGGGTTGGGAAATAGGCCGGGCCGGGTTGTGACGTGGCATCTTGTTCCGGGGCCCCAGGGGTCGCAAGGGCGAAAAAAAAGTCCTTGAACCTTTTTCCAGCTCTTTGGGCCCCCAATTGAACCCCCCATATCCTGGTGGAAGGTTTTTTCGGGGTCCGGGATGGGCCCGCCACCCAAAGGAAACAATTTTCCCCCTTTTCAAGATACGTTTGCGGAAGGGAGGACGGGACATAAGTCCCTTTCCGGAGGGACCTTCCCGGGGGTCCACTTGGGGGCAGGGCCCGATGAACGTTCTGGGGGGGGTTTTGTGCTCAGGGAGGGCCTTCCCTTTACCCACCACGTCGGAAGCCCGGGGAGAGGGCATCAGCTCTCACCCCTTCTTCTCGGGCGGGGCCCGAAATTTGGGTCTAAAGTCGAATCGGGGGAAGGGAAAAGCGACCACCCGGCCTGGGGTGGGGTTTAAATCGCTGAGCATTTTTCAAGGGTATTGGGGTTCTTGTGGTCCGATTCGATAAAAGAAAGGGGAAAACGGGCGCCCCCCCAGCAGATAATGCCACTTTTCCCCCCGGGGGCCCAAATTTTATGGCCAGGTAGCTCCCGGGGCCCCAAAACGTTTTAGTTTTTTTGGCCCGAAGAGAACGTCTTGGAGAAAAAAGCCCATGCACACCCCTTTCCCTTAGGCCCTTTTTTTTGTAAGGATGCTCCGGCCCCCACAGAATAAAAAATCCACCCCCCAGAGTGAAAGGGTTTTTGCGGGGTCTGGATTTTGCAAGGGTGGGAAACCGTAGCGAAGGGGATTTTAGCCCTTTACAAAAAAGCCTTCCCCCGGGCCCCGACAGGCCCAAATGCGTGGATTGGTTGTTTCTTGGTGAGGGGCCCCCCTACGGAGGCCCCCAGCGTAGAGAAGTGCGGGATGAATTGGCGATAATAATTAAAAGGGGAAACCCAAGAAATTTGCTGGATAGCCCCACCCCCGGGCGGGGCGTGGGGACTGCAATACGGGAGACAGTTTAAAAAGGGTCCCCTCCGAGGGCCTTTGTCTGAAAATGAACCCTACCCCGAAACCGGGGGGGGGTGGGGTTTATGGAAGAGGCACTTCCCTAGGTCATACCCGGGGGTTTTTCCCGGGGAAAAGTTCTTAGTACTAGGACGGACATTGGGTGGGGTGGGGTTTTTCGGGGGGGGTCCGGGGAGAACGCCAGTATGTCAAGAGGTAGAAAAAACCAAGCAGGAGAGGAGGAAAGGGCCCTGAAGACGTCATTTTTTCCCAGCTTTCCCGAAAGGAACGGGGTGGGCATTACTTTACAAGTTGAAAGGGGATCACCAGGTTTCTCGTAAAAATGCCCCAACCCCGGTGTTGAAGGCCGGTTTTTCCCTTTCATCGCCCTTGGGGGGAATCGGACCCAAGGTTTTTTTTTAGGCCCCTTTTCAAATCCAACCGGAGAAAAAATTTTGGGGCCTTGCAGGCGATCAAAAATTTTCCGTGATCAGCCGGCAAGGGGTAAACCCGGGTTTTTTAAAACCCTGATTCCTTTGGTTTCAAGCCCCCAGATCAAATGCAGGGGCCCTAAGGTACCCGTTTCTTCTTCACCGGGAAAAAGAACCCCCCCGCCCGCGGGGGGACGGGACTTCCGGATGAAACCCCCCTTTTTGAGATTCTCCTGGAAAGTACTCCAACATGGGGTTTGGGTTCTCAGGAACGACAAGGGGGGTAGACTCGGCCACGGGGGAGGACTGGTACCCCCGGGGAAAAAAGTCGATCGGGGGCCCAAACGTATGGGGCCCATTTCGGCGGGAAGACTCTCGGCTTGTTCTTGGAGAAACACATCGGGATACTCCAATATTCGGGGCGGTACCCCGGGCAGCGGCTCCTGAAAAGGGGTAATTTAGAAGGCGGGAAACACCCCGGGGGAGGGGGCCACCAAAAAAACGCCCCCCGACAGTTTGGGACCCCCCAAAGAATCCCTTCCAGAAGAAACCCCGTCCAGGATAGGAGAGTGGAGCCGTAACCATGGGAGTCCGAGGAGGATCGCCGGGCGAGGAGCTAAGGGAAACCAAAAGAAAGGGGATCTCTTCCCTTTGCAGTGCCCCACATGGAAGAAGTGCTTGGGTGACGAACTGGATGGTTTTCGCGAAGCCCCCTCCCCGCTTATGGAATGGATGGCAAAACGGTTTCTCCAGACCCTACCAAATGGAAGCCGTATACCGGGGCCCCAATAGAGGCTGGTGGAAAGAAGTTCCCGGCGGGGGCCCGGGGTCCCGAAACGCCGGAACCGGAAGGGGATACCAACTCTGAACAAGGGCCCGCACAAACATTTAACAGGCGTGGGGAGGAGGGGGTTGCCCCTAGGGAAAGCCCTCCCCAAAAACCTAGTGGCGGGAGTTTCCCGCAGGCTTGGGGGGGCCTTTTGGGCAAATTTCCCCCCGAAAATGCTCTGGGCGCCACAGTTGAGACACAAGTTTTAGTTTCGTTTCTGGGCCAAAATTTTTGCTCAGGGGAGGGAAGCCCGATAATTCTGCATAGGGCTGCGGTGGGTGTTTGGGGGCCCGTGGCCCCCGGGGGGCCCCCGGAAACCCCCCGGTGCCCCGGCGAGGAAAACCCGGGGAGGTTTGGGGTGACTGACGTTTTTGGGAGAAGTCCTCCTCCCCCTTTAAAAGAAAACGGGATATCGGGTGCGGGTCGCCAACCCCGGGTCAAGTCGCAAAAAAAGGAGGGAGGTCCTAGCGGCCCAAAACGTCCCTTTTTAATCAACTTGAGGTTCCTTCTTGAACGAGCACACAGAGCGGCCCCCGTTTTCCCCTGTCAATTCAGAGGCCAGGTACGGGGAAATTTTACCCCGTTGTCTCCTACAGGGGCAGGTCCCCCTGGGTAATTTAGGAGGGGGCCCTCTCAGCGGAGGAGGCTGGTTCCCCCGAAGGACGTTGCGGAAAACTAAAATGAGAAAAAAAACATGTAGAAACCCCCCATCACCGGATCATCCTGTCCCAAAGCGGGTTGTAACCCATGCCCAGGGCCTTCCGGAGGGAGGCTGAAAAAACCCCGAAATCCACCTTCGCAAAATTCGGGCAGGGGAAAATGGCCCGGTTTATCATCCACTGCATTTGAGGGACTGGGGGATAAACCCCCCGCATAGTTCGGGTCACCGCTGAAAATTGGATGGGAGTTACAGCCGAAGCTTGGGTCCGGGGATCACCGGGAAAAACCCCTGAGGCAAAAGGGAAAGGGCTTGGGGATGGCGGGGGGTGCTTTTCTGGACCGGGTTTACGAGCTGCCCGCACCCAAAAGGGGGAGAGTTGCTCGAGCTGCCGCGCTTGCTGCGCAATCTGTTGGGGTTTGCTTGGCCACCCACGTTGGTGATGTGGGGAAAACTTGGGAAGGGTACCAAAGGTGGGGATTTCCCGGCCGGGGCCTACTGTAAATTCTGGAGGGGGGATTCCCCTGGGGCCACCGCAGGGGGATGGGGGGGTTTAAAGGCCCAAACCGGGAGTGGAATCCCAAGTTGGGGCCCCCCGGTTTTTACCAAGGGCCCCGCAAAGCGGGATGGGTTTTTGCGGGCAGCGGGTGTTTCCCCGGTCACTCCCACTGGGGGGGCTTTCCTGCTGTGGCGGCCCCAAAGGGGGCGGGTACAGGAACGGCAGGGAGGGTTTGTAAATGGGGGACAGACAGAAGGGCAGGGCAGACGGCCCCTGGTTCGTGGAAGGGAAGGGCAAGAGGGGGGCCGGGGAGGCCCGGCGGGAAAGGTTTGAAAAAGGTAGACGGGTAGAGGGTCGGTAAAACAGGAAGGAAATATGGGTTTCGTCCCGGAACCCTTTTTACCATGGGGATAAAAAACCAAAAGGGTTTCCGGCGAGGGCCAAACAGGGGAAATGGAAACCCCAAATAAAAAGGGAAACAGGTTTCCCGGCAAGGAAAACCCAAATTTCCCGGGGCATTGCCACCTTTTTAAATTTTAAAAAAAGGGCCGGCCCCCGGGCCCCCGGGGGGAGCTACCGCGCCGGGACACGGAAGGGAGCCTGAGCAGGGGCGTGGCCGGGTTAAAATGCATGCCCGGGGGGGACGGGGGAGGGGAGAGCGGAACCCCGAACCCACTGCGGGACCGGGGGCTCCGCTCGGTTTCAGGAGCCAAAAAGGGGTCCCCGCGACCCCGGGACAGTGTTTGCAGGGGCGGGGCCGTGACAAATAGGACCTGTAGTATAACTGCAAGTTTACACAAAAATGCCCCCCAAAAAAATTTAAAAACATGACCCTTTAGAAAATTTGGGAAAAATTTGAAAAAAACAAATGTCTGTTAGAAAACAAAATTTTTTTTGATTAGGGCCTGTAGTAAAAGGGGAAAGTCCAGCAAAAAGCCCCCAAAAAAATTTAAAAATGGCCTTACCCATGAGCCACTTTTGACCCAATTTTTGAAGAAACAAATGTCTAATTAGAAACAAAATTTTTTAGAATAGGGCCTGGTTGTATTGCTGCATTTCAAAGTAGAAAGACCCAAAAAAATTTTTAAATAAAGACTTTTTCAGCCACTGTTAAAAATTGGGAGGGAACATGAACCAAAACATTGAAAATGCAAAAAAATTCTAAAGAAGAAATGAGTAAATTGGGGAAAATGGGTTTTGTCATGAAACCCTTTGGGGGTCTTTTTACAGTCTCCCCCACAGAAAACCAGCAAAAAGAAATTTTTGGGAAATAAGAATAAAAAATTGCAGAAAAAAATTTATCATTTTTAAAAATAAGTTTTTCAAGAGGACCATTTCTTTTTTGGAGAGGAATGGGGGAAGTTGACCAGCAACCCAATCGGGGCCCGGGAAAAAACTTTGGGGCCCCCAACAAACATCAGAGACCATGCCCCGATTCCCTTTTTTGAAAGAAAGTTTAAACGATTTTAAATTTTTCTGTGGAAAGCCGGAGGGGGTTTTTCTGTTTAATTTACTTTCCCCCGGGTTGTGTGAAGGGTTTCCCCCCTCAGATATGACGCTGGCTGTGGGGCCCGGCAAAACCTCTATTGGGGTGGCGACCAGCTCAGGGGCCCTTCGTCCAAATTTTGGGTACCCAAGGGAAGGGCAATTTTGGGGCCGGAACACCAAAACAAAAAAAATCGGTGTTGAGAGCTGATTTGTCGGGGTTGGGGAAACCCTGATCTTTAAACTGGTCTCTGGGGGTTGTATGTGTGCCCTCTATTGCATGCAATTTTGGGGAGGTGGGAAATAAAAGATTGGCCCGAAGGGCACCCCTCCCTTTGGTTCTGCCCCCCTTTTCTTTGCCCGGCCCGCTACGGCTACTTGGCACTCTAAATGCTGTCACTTTGCTGGCGTTGTTCCACCGGGGACATTTTAAGAACGGAAACAGACCAACAGATGTCTCCAGTTGATCAATCGCAAGGGCCCCCATTTCCTGCATTTTTTCTCTCTATTTTTGGGGTTTGTGGAAGGAAAGTGCTGATTTTGTTTTTGTTTTCCGGGGGGTCCAGGAGGGGGTTTGGGCCCCCTATTTAAATGGGTTTTTTCATTTTGATGGCCTTAATTTGGGGGGATCATGATGGGGGGGAAATGGAGCATCCCCAAACATCATGTGAGAGATGGAGTCCCTTGGGTTTCCAAGCCTCGGGTCGGGGGGGCACTAGCAAACTGATTTTTCCTCATCTTCCTCCCCCGCCCCAAATTCCCCCGGGCCAAAACCCCTTTCCCAAGGGAAAGGGGCGTCGGTAAACAAGTGTCTTTGGAATACCTCCTTCCTCCTCCGCTGCCTCCGGCACAGCTTCAAAAACAGCCCCGACTTGCCTAGATGATCACCCTGAGAGCTGATGCGCCACCTTGCCTAGCTCTGGCCCCGAACCACTGCCTAATGAGACGGATGAAATTTTGGAAACTGTCGGCCTTGTGGATTTGAGGAGAGAAAGGCTCTGTGTCCGCATCTGTGTCATCCCTTCCCCCGTCGCTGCGGGACCTGTTGTTTAGAGTGTACAACGATCGTTCCAGAACTAAGATCACCACAATGCTCTGCTGCAAAGGCATTGTCCGCACTGACCCTTTTTTGGCTTTCTTCAAAAATGGCAAGGAGGTGCAGAGCTCTTTCACCTGCCTCCCCTCTCGGTGGCTAAAACACCCCGAGGTCCGCACCGCTGCTTGTCAGGCCCAGTTGTCACTTCGTACTGCGTAATGGCATTGCGCTGCTGCTATAATCGCTGGAGCATGTGGGGGTGGAATTCCAGCATGTTGCCACGTCAACAATGAGACGGTTGAAGGGGAGGCCGAGCTGACGCTGCAACGCAGCCAGGCGGGACGAAGCAGGGTGCGAATGGCGGAAGTTGCAACCCTCAGACCTCGAGCCTTCTTCAGCAGGCAGTCCAGACCCGGGTTGCCTTTAGAAATTTCGGGACGACCAGGTTCATGACATGTGCCAGGCAAGGGATGTGCTCCAGCCTTCCGATCTTAAGGGCGGCCAGCAGATGTTGCCCGTTATCGCATACCACCTTGCCTTGCACAAGGTTCTTGTCACCCAGCCAGCGCTCGGTTCTCGTTGCGGAGACCCGTCCACAGCTCCTGACCTGTGGGGGGAAACGGTCTCCAAGACAGATTAATTTCAAATCGGCGTGGTTTCTCTGGGCACGTGGTGCCAGCAGGGGCCCTTGGGGGAAAGAGCCCTGCACCATCCCTGCGGTTTTGAAGAGCATGCGCCGAGCCTGAGAGCTACCGTCACCCCAGAACATCCACCCAGCTCACCCAGTGAGCTGTCACAGAGATATAGCGGCCTTGGCCGTGCTTACTAGTCCATGTATCAGTGGTCAGATGGGTCCATGTATCAGTGGTCAGATGGACTTTTCCGGCCACAGATGCAGACAACGCACTTGAAATTTTAGATGACATGTGGCTGGCCAAGGCAGGGGCGGCTTTTCTGGCAAAGAAATGGGCCGCTCGGCATCTGTATTGAGGGCAGGCAAGAGGGCCCTGACGTCGCGGAAACCCCTCTGTGTCCACCAGACGGAAAGGCAACATTTTCCCAAAGGCCAAAAGCCTGGCAATGCCGACATTCAGGCTTTTGGCTTTGGGATGGGTTTGGGTTAAAGTGTTTTTTTCTGCTCCCAAACCAGGAAGACAGAAGGCTGGGTGCTAGACTGGGCCCCTGTAACGGCGTGCAGGTCGTCAAACTGGCGGAAGGAGAAGGGGTTAGGATGGGTCTCTGGTGGGCTGGTGGTACTCGGGCAACGGTGGAGGCTGAAGGAGGCTGATTCCTGATCATGACTCTTGAGAGACATGGGCAGCCGAGGGAAAGCTTGGTGGTGGCGGAGGAGGAGGAGGCAGAGACAGAGGGTGTGACAGTGGTTGGAGGCCCGGCATTGGTCTGGCCTTTTTTGGCCAAGTGTTCCCTCCATTTCAACTCATGAATTCGCTGCATGTGACTAGACATGTTGGTGGTGGTTAAACACTTAAGGTTCTTGCCTCTACTTATGCGTTTATGGCAAAGGCGGCATATGACATCGCTGGGTGAATCAGAGGCTTGCCCCAAAGAAGGGCCCAGGCTTGAGAGGTCCTGGACTTTTTGACGGCGATAAGCGAGGAGCAGGGTTGCGCTGACCGTGGCTGGCGGAATCAAATCAGCGGACTTCTGCAACCACCCTCTCCCTTTTTGTGGCGGGACCCGTATTGACACTACCCCATCGTCTTCCTCCTCGTCCACTGATGAAGCGCTCGCAAGCAAATTCTGCGGAAAAGACCACGTTGGATCCGCAATGTCGTCTCATCATAAATCATCAACACGGGTGACTTGGTCGTCCGGGACTTTCTGCATCTAGAAGCTGCGGGCTACAAGCAAGAGGGCCGCAAGGGCGTTGCCGACCACCCGGGATTTTTGCTGATTGCCCGGGCTTCCTTTTCCTCATCTGATGGCATCAGTACTGGGCGTCAGAGCAGACTAAAATCATCCTCTTGATCTTTTAACATGCCTTCTGACCCCAACCGCATTTTGTTTATCAAAAAGGTTTTCAGACAATGGATTTTCCACAGTGGGTGGGTACACGAGTTGACATTTGGGCTGCTTCATGTTGGACGGATGCTGATGATGCTGATGACACATTTGTGGCCGTGACTGGGAGGACGAGGGGGTAAGACTGCTGGATGCAGGTTGCATTAACCACTTTAAGGACAGATTGGCGACGCTGTTCGTTACTGAGATCATAGGCCCTGACCCAGCGATGACAGGCCTGACGGTCCGCAACTGACGATCCGATGCATGCGTGCTTGTCGCCAGCACAGGAAGGAGCACTTCTCTCGTACCTCTACCTCCATGTGCTACCCCCCCTACTTTGTCGTTAGCTCGCATATACCACCTGCATTTCGCTCCATGATTCAGAAATATAAAAAGTTGAGAAGGTATGGAATAGTGTTTGGAAGTCCTCTTATTAAATTGACGGCAAATCACAGCTATTCTCAATCCCTCTAATCAATAACAAATTGCTGGATTCAATTAATTGCACAGGTGTCTCTATCAACAAATCTGGACGTGGGCAAAAGTGCAAAAAAACATGTATCTTTATGTTTTTCGTATAATACACGGTATTTTTTTGCACCCATTCAAATCAACTGTGGTGACTATAAAAAGCTGTTTTTTCAGATTTACTTGCAACTTTCGTCCATGAACTAAACTGTAGTCGCCAAAGTCCAAAAAACACAGTATCGTTATTTTTTTCGTATAAAACATGGTATTTTTGCAACCTTTTTAATTCACCTGTTGAGACTATAAAATTGCTGTTCTTCCAGATTTATGTGCAAGCTGCGTCAATGACAAAGCTGTCGTGCGCCAAAGTCAAAAAACACGTATCTGAAATTAATTCGAATAAAAAAAGTATTTTTTTGGCAGTTTCAATTCACCTGTGGTGACTATATAGTTAGCTGTTTTAAGATTTACTGCAAGACTGCGTCAATGAACCAAAGCTGTAGTGCGGCCAAAGTCAAAAACACGTATCATTATGTTTTCGTATAATACACGGTTAATTTTTTTGCACCTTTCAATCCACCTTGGTGACTATAAAATTGCTGTTTCAGATATACGTGCAGCTCGGCGTCAATGAACAAAGCTGTAGTGCGCCTAAAGTCAAAAAACACTTATCGAAATGTATTCGGATAACAAAAGGCATTTTTTGTGGCACCTATCAATTCACCTGTGTTGACTAACAGAATTGCAGTATTCAAATTTAACTTAACTGCAAAGTAGATCTGTCAACAAAGCTGGCCTGCGCCAAGTGAAAAAACACGTAATCTGAAAGTGTATTGGGATAATAAAAGGTATTTTTTGCACCTATCAATTTCACACTGTGGTGAACTAAAAAAAATTGCATGTTTTCACATTTAAGTGGCAAGGTGCCTCCAATGAACAAAGCTGTAGTGCTCCAAAGTGAAAAAACATGTATCTGAAATAGTATCGGATAATAAAAGGAATTTTTTTGGCACCTATCAATTCACCTGTGGTGACTACAAAATTGGCAGTATTCACATTTAAGTGCAAGGGTGCCTCAAGAACAAAAGCTGTAGTGCGCCAAAGTCAAAAAACACGTATCTGAAATTTATTCGGTATTACAAATATTTTTGGCACCTATCAACCTCTGCTGACTTGCTGGATTCTAAATTTAAGTACAAAGGTGGGATATATTCAACAAAGGTGGAATGGCAAAATTGAAAATGAACACCGTTCGAAATGTATACAGATAATAAAGTGGAGTTTTGCACCTATCAAAGAGACCTGCATTACTAAAAAAAGGATCCTATAAGTTCAGCTTCCCAATTCCGGGAAATATTTCAATAGAAAACGTTAATAAAACTTTTTGCAATGTCTACCAAAGTTTTGGTGAACTTTATCCATTTTTCTTTAAGAGCTTGTCTGTGTTCGCCCGGGGGGCCCCCCCTGTCCCTCCCCCGTACTTTCAGGGGTAGTTTCTCCTTTAAATTTTCTCTATCTAACATATAAAATCTTCCAACTCTAATCTAACTAATTTGAAGGATCACAGCAAAAGAAAAGGTTTCTCTGTAAGAAATAAAATAATTTCGCTAAACTTTTTGGGGCACAAGCAGAGCCAGTCCTTCTGCTCTGGATCGAGAGAAAACTGAGGCTAACGGGAAACACGTCTTGTAAAACGAGGTCATGTGATTTTTCCAGCCAATCGCAACCATACACACCCGTCATTGACTCGCAACCATCCCACCCTGCCTTTCTGAATCTGTTTTGCTGGCCCCCAAAATTTACGGGAAGCGCCGAAAATGGCGGATCTTAATAAAAGAGCACAGATTTTAACCAAAATTTATCGCATATCTGTGCCGATTTCAATTTGTCGATAATAACCTAAACACTTTTTTGTGGTTTTTTATTTTTTCTGTTTATCCTTATCACAACCTCCAAAACAACAGGCATCCGTTTCTTTCTGTTTTTTTTTTAATTTCCTAAAAGGAGCAGAACAACGGAAAGCACAACAATGATGTGAACGAGGCCTTATACTCCTCTTCCCAGTTCAGCATACAGAATGTTAGATCTGTCGGCTAACCAGAGGGTCCACATCACCAGTCGGCTTCATGATGCAACCTTTTTTGAAGGATAATATGTTTAACAGCCTAACTAGGCTAAACTAGTCTATTAAAGCTCTGTATGAACCATGTGGACACTGTGCAGAAGAATATATTGGCTTTCACCAATCTTTCTGAATAAAATTTGCAATAAGTGTAATAAAAAATTTCGTATAGGAGACTGTGGGAAAAAACTTTAAAGTTTTTTTCCCGGGGAATTTCATTGATTCGCAAAAATCAAGTTAAGCCCCTGGAATGGCCACTAAAAGTTGAAATAAAGAAGCTGTAGGACTCTCTGGTGCTCTTCTTCCCCATGCACCACCATGTATAGATGTTTCACTATGTTACAGGAGCGGAAACCCAGTGAGCTCTTTCAATGGGCCACCAATCCTACACAGATATCCTATCCTAAAGGTACATGATGAATGTGCTTTCTAATAATACCCTTTCAATCACATGACCATGGGGTCACTAACCCCTTAAGCCCCAGGCCTGAAAAGTAGTTAATGACCAGAACATTTTTTTTTTTGTCTGCTTGCGTTTCAACAGTTGTAACTTTTTTATTTTTCAATGACGCAGTTGCATGAGGTCTTGTTTTATGCAAGACAAGTTGTACTTTATGGGGGAATAGTTTAAGTTCACTTATAAATAATTGCTGAATAAAAAAAAAAAAAAAAGAAAGTTTTTTTTTTTTTATTTATTTTTTTACACCTTTCACATTTCAATTAATAACTTTTTTAATAAATTCCCTACGGGTTTATTATGATCGTGTGGATCCCCAAATGGGTGTGGGTTTTTTTGGTGTGTGTAATATATAAAATTTATTTTTATTAAATATTTTTTTTTTATTTTATTATTTATTTTTTATTCTTTTTTTTGTACAATTGTACACAAATTTTTTTTACTTTTTTTTAAAATCCCATAAAGGGAGAATTGATTTTTTTTTTTTTTTTACACTTATAATGTTTTTGCTTTTTCAAACTCAAAAAATTATAATCGTGCAATCTGACACGGGCAGTATCAGACAGCACACAGTCTGCCCGGGTCACTGGTTTTTTACACAGACAGTCCGGGGGCTAATCTAGGTCCCCGGGGGCTGACTGTGCAGTTTTTCCCTCAGGCCTTTTGGTCCCCGGGGTGTTAGATACCCGACAGAGCGGGAAAAACCCTTTTGATTGGGGTGCGGTGATGGATCCGCCGCAACAAAGAGTTAAAGCCCGGGGAGTGCGGGGGTTTCCCCCGTTTCCAGAAGCTCGCGGGGAGACTATGGGATCGGGGTGTAAGTACAGCCCTGATCTCAGCGCACTGGGGCGCCAAAGCGCAAACTCTGATGTCTGCAGCAGCGCCAAAAACGTCGCTGCAGATAACGACCTGCACCACCGACGTCAAAAGAGGGGGGGGGGGGGTCCGTTAAGGAGTTAAAGGGGGTTTCCTTAAACTTAAAAAAAAGAAAAAAAAATAGGACCTAAATGAATAGTGTTGACGATTACGTTGCCATCGACATGGGTCGATGGTCGATATCACCATCACGACAAGAAGTCGATAGTGAGCATCGATTATGACGATGACCATTAAAGTCATGGAAAAGCAACAAAACCTTTATTCTTACACCCAAACAGGGGGGAGAAGCTGGAATGAAAATCCCCAAAAGTCAAATGGATACGTGCTACACTTGGCAACACACTTAGGGTTTTAAAAGGCACAGAAAAAAAAACAACAACATTACTATCCCGTCTTTTACCACAGCATGACCCTTTAAAACCCGTCACCCACAAATTAAAAATGCCAGAAGGCAAAAGAAATTTAAAACCCTCACTTACTTGAACTGGACATTTATATCCCCGTCCTGGAAAAGCACATGAGCCCCAAACCTGCATGACATCCGGTTTCAAATCCGAAAAAGGAGTTTTTAACCACCATTTTAGTTGAACTGGACATTGACTAACCCGTCCTGGGGCCCCAGCATGAGCCCCAAACCCTCCATGACCCCCAGATTAAAAAGTGCCGAAAAAGGGGTCTTTCAACCCCATTTAGTTTTTACTGACATTGACTATACCTGTCCTGGCCACAGCATGAGCCCCAAACCTGCATGACCCCCCCCATTTAAAAAGTGCCAAAAAGGGGGCTTTCAAACCCCCATTTTTTGTTTCACTGGACATTGACTATACCCGTCCTGGGCCACAGCATGAGGGCCCCCAAAACCTGCATGACCCCAGATTAAAAAGTGCCGAAAAGGATCTTTTAACCACCATTTTAGTTGAACTGGGCATTGACTATATCTGTCCTTACTGCAGAATGACCATTAAAAAATTCTGCCCAAAGATTTAAAATGCCGGGGAAAAAGGGGTCTTTTTAACCCCCAATTTTTTTTTCATGGAATTGACAATACCTTCCTGGACCCAGTATACCATTTAAAATGTCTGACCCCCCAAAATTAAAAAGTGCCGGGGAAAAAAGCTTTTAACCCCATTTTAGTTTCACTGGGCATTGACTATACCCCGTCCGGGCCACAGCATGACCCCCAAACCCCATGACCCCCGATTAAAAAGGCCGAAAAAGGAGCTTTCAACCCCCCATTTAATTGAACTGGACATTGACTATATCTGTCCTATACCGCAGAATGACCATTAAACCTGTCTGACCCACAGATTCAAAAGTGCCGGGAAAAGGAGTCTTTCAACCACCATTTTAGTTTCACTGGACATTGACTATACCTGTCCTGGGCCACAGCATGAGCCCCAAACCTGCATGACCCCAGATTAAAAAGTGCCGGAAAAAGGAGTCTTTCAACCACCATTTAGTTGAACTGGACACTAACTATATCTGTCCTGTACCGCAGAATGACCATTAAACCTGTCTGACCCACAGATTCAAAAGTGCCGGAAAAGAGTCTTTCAACCACCATTTTAGTTTCACTGGACATTGACTATACCTTCCGGACCCAGTATGACCATTAAACATGTCTGACCCCCAAATAAAAAGTGCCGGGAAAAGGAGTCTTTGAACCACCATTTGAGTTGTAACTGGACATTACATATACTGTCCTGTACTGCAGAATGACCATTAACCTTTGCTGACGCCACAGATAAAAAGTGCTGGAAAAGGAGTCTTTTCAACCACCATTTTAGTTGAACTGGACATTGACTATACCTGTCCTGGATCGCAGTATGACCATTAAACCTGTCTGACCCACAGATTAAAAAGTGCCAAAAATGGGAGTCTTTCAACCACCATTTTAGTTTCACTGGACATATACTGTCCCTGTCCTGGGTAGCGCTTGCTCCTCCGTATGAGTGCGGACCAATTGAGCTTCACATGGAAATACTGGTGTTAACGCTCCTGTTCCACCCAGTGCCCTTTTTTTGGCATCTTTTTTCTTATTTTACTCAACGTGCTGGAGGAAATTGTCTCTGTACTTTGTTCTCTGTCCGTGCTCCATACTTCATGTCCTCTGAATAACCTACATCTGGTCAAGTTTTCCTGTACCTCCCTTGTACAATTCAGAGGAATTTTTTTACCAGCTATTTTGTACATACAAGTTTTTTAGTAGTTTAATTCTAGAAAACACATTTTTAAATAGGATGGAATCCCACCATGTCTTTGTTTCTGTTTTTTTTAGTGTATTAATTTGGTTTTCTCAATAAAGGGATTGATAGCTATGTTTAAAGATCTTGCAAAAACAAGTCATTTTGCAATATGTGTCCATTAACAGTGTCCTACCTATTCCTGTTTCTGACAGCACCATCACCCTTGAGACCACTCTGACAATTGTGAAGAACAATGTCTGTTAGAAACAAAAATTTTTTATATAATAGGACCTTAGTATAGCTGCATTTCAAAGCAAAATGCACCCAAAAATTCAAAGCAAGAACCTTGAGCCACTTTGGACAATTGTGAAGAACAAATGTCTGTTAGAAACAACATTTTTTTTTACAATAGGACCTGTAGTATTGCTGCATTTCAAAGCAGCATGACCCAAAAAATTAAAAAATGACTTCTCAGCCACAGCTGAAAATTGTGAGGGGAAAATGCCACTTAGAACCACATTTCTGTTCCAAAGACCAGATTATTTGCTAAAATCTCACAGCTACATGACCCCAAAAAATTATAAATATGACTTCTCAGCCACTTTTAAAAAATTTGTGAGGGAGAAATGCCACTTAAAAGCCACATTTCTGTTCCAAAGGACCATAATTATAAACTGTATCCACAGCAACATACCTCAATACCATTGAAAAATGCGAAAACTTCTGAAGATAAAGTGGAGTATGTTGAGCGATTGCGTTGGCTATCGAGATCGATCGATAGTCGATAGTCCCGGCCGCTATCGATAAGGTTTTTCGATAGTGACGTCGAATTTTGAGCATAACCATTAAGTCTAAGGGAGAGCAACAACCACCTTCATTATTACACCCAAACAAGGGTGGAGAAGCTGAAATTAACATCCCCAACAGTCCCAAATGGGTACGTGCTACATCTTAGGCAAAACACTTAGGTTATAAAAGTCACAGAAAAAAAGTCACAGACCATTCACTATTCCTGTCTTGTACCACACCTGACCCTTAAACCTGCATCACCCACAAAATTAAAAAGTGCCAGAAGCAGTATGATTTGAAACATCATGTTACTTTAACTGGACATTGAATTATCCCTGTCCTGGAACGCAGCATGACCCCAAACCTGCATGACCCCCCGATTTTAAAAAGTGCCGCAAAAAGGAGTTTTTTCAACCACCATTTAGTTTCACTGGACATTGACTATACCTGTTCCTGGACCGCAGTATGACCATTAAAACCCGTCTGACCCCCAGATAAAAAGTGCCGGGAAAAGGATCTGTTTATGTCTGTATTTTTAAAGTTTTTGTATAATACACGGTATTTTTTGCACCTTTCTATTCACCTGTGGTGACATAAATTTTCGTTTAAGATTTACGTGGATGCTGCGTCAATGAACAAAGCTGGGTGCGCAAAAGTCAAAAAAGACGCATCTGTTTATGTTTTCGTAAAAATACACGTATTTTTTGCACCTTTCAATTCACCGTTGGGGACAAAGATTTGCCCGTTTTAATTTACGTGGATGCGCGGCAATGAACAAAGCTGGGGCGCAAAATAAAAAAACACTAGTGTTTATTTTTTTGTAAAAACACGGTATTTTTGCCCCTTTTAAATTCCCCAAGTGAATTATAAATTCTGTTTTAAGATTTACGTAATCTGCTCAATAACAATCGGGGTCGCAAAACAAAAAACATTAACGTTATGTTTTGGTAAATAAACGTTTTTTTTTGCCCTTTTCCAATTCACCGGGGTGAATATAGAATTGCTGTTTAAGATTTACGTAGATTTGCGTCAATAAAAATGGGGGGTGTAAAAAAGTCAAAAAAACTACTGTTATGTTTTGATATAAAAAAAGGTATTTTTTGCACCTTTAAATTTCACCTGTGGTGAATATAGAATTGCTTTTTAAGTTTTACGTAGATCTCATCAATGAACATGCGGGGTGCGCAAAAGTCAAAAAACACTAACGTATTTTTTTCGTACGTACACGGTATTTTGGCAACAAAAAAACCCTGCTGACTACAAGATTGCGGGATTGTAATTTAACTGCAAGGGGATAATCAACGTCACAGGTGTAATGGGAAAAGAAAATGAACATCTATCTGAAATGTAACGATAAAAAAAAGTGGATTTTTTGCACAACAAAGAACCTGCAGTTACTAGAAATGATGAAATCCAATATAATTTTCAGGCTGCCCAATATCCAAAAAATTTCAATAGCAAAACTTTAAAATAATAAAGATATTCCCAAAAAGTCAACCCTAACTTGGTGAACTTTACCAGTGTTTTTTAAAAGAGCTTTCTTGTTCGCCCGCGCCCCCCCCCCCCCTCCCCCGCTCCCACCCCCGTGAATTTATAGCGGTAGATGCCCCTTTTAAAATTCTCTAGCAACTACAAAAAATCTTCAATCCAAATCTAACTAAATTGGAAGGATCCAGCTAATAGAAGGGTTCCTCGTGCAAAATAACTAATTTCACTAGCTGTTTGGCCACGGGCCGAGCGCAGCCTATCCCTATAAAAGACCTGAGAGACACGAGCTGAAACGGGAAACGCTGTTTTTATTAAAACGGGGTCATTATTTTTCCCCCCAATCGCAACCATACCCATCCCATCATGACGTCGCACACCACCCACCCGCTCTATTCTTAATCTTTTTGCTGCCCCAAAATTACAGGAACGCCGAAAAAACCTTTAATAGATAGACAGTTTTTTAACCCTTTAAATTTAATGCATAACGGGAAATTTCGATCACCAAAAAACCTTCCCGATTTCAACTTTGTGATAAAAATCGCTCCCTAAAGTGAGTAAATAAAAGGGGGTTTTGTCATGAAACCTTTTTTCTTTTTACAGTCTCCTACGCAAAACCACAAAAAGAATTTTGGGGAAAAAGAATAAAAATTTTTCAAAAAATATCTTTTTAAAAAAAAAAATTTTTCAGAAAACCCATTTCTTTTAAAAGAAATTGAAGTAGCCGCAACAAATCGGACCTCGGCAATTGGGGCCACAACATCATCAGAGACCCCATGCTAATTCTTTGATAAAAACAAACGATCCACATTACGGGAAAGCCGATCTTTTGTTTTAATGACCCTCCACGGCAGAAGGCCGCTCAAATGACGCGGCTGTTTGGGGGGACAACACCTCAGGGGAGGGGCCAGCTCGAGCCATTTTCGCCTTTTTTGGATCCCCAAAAATTTTATTGGGTCGGGAACACATACAAAAACATCGGTTTTTTAGACGCAGATAGCCCCGTCACCATATCTTAACTTGTCTCGTGTGTTGGATTGGCCCTGCATTGCATGCGTTGGTGAGGTGTAAACAAAGCTGCCAATGTCCCCACATTAGGGGTTTTTCCACCCTTGCCTGCCGGGGTGCTGCCCCGCTACGCCTACTTTGGCAAATCACTGCGGGCACGTCGCTAGTTTTCCACCGTACATTTGGGAACGTGAAGCGACGCAACAGATTCTCCATTGAACAATCACAAGGTCCCATTTTCCCGCATTTTACTCTCTATTTTTGGGGGGTGAAGGGAAAATCTGATTTTGTTTTGTACCGGGATCCAGGAGGGGGGCCACCCAGTAACTGTTGTTTTATTTTGATGGCCTTTAAAGCGAGGATCATGTTGGAAAAGGAGCATCCAAACCATGTAGGGAGCCCTTTATTTCCCAAGCCTCTTCGAGGGGCACAGCAAACTGACTTCCCCATCTTCCCCCCCTCCTCAAAAATTTTTGCCAACCTCTTTCCAAGGCAGGGGCGCGGTAACGTCGGGGTCTAGGAATACCTCCTCCCCCTCCTTCGCTGCCCCCGGCACGCTTTAAAATAGCCTGACTTCCCCGAGGAGCACCCTGAAGCTAGCGCCACCTTCACTTCTCTGGGCCCCAACCACTGCCTAATGAAAAACCCATGAAAAGGAAACTGTCGGCCTTGTGGATTTGACGGGGGAAAAGGCTTCCGTGTCCCATCTTTCCATCCCCCTCCTCCTGGGGACCTGTTTGTTTTTAATGTACAACATCGTTCCAGAACTAAGATCACACAATGCTCAGCTGACAAGGGCATTGTCCAACTGACCATTTTGGGGGGCTTCTTCAAAACTGGCAAGATGGGGCAAAGAGCTCTTTCACCCCCTCCACACCGGTGGCTCAACTCCCCAAGTCCCAAGCCTTGTCAGCCATGGTCACTTTTGACTGCACTGGGATTGCGCTGCGCCACAATCCTGGAGCATGTGGAGGGGGGAATTCCAGCGTTTGTCACCAACAATGAGACGGTTTGATTGGGAGGCCGGCGAAAGTTGCAATGCACCAGGCGGGGCGAAGCAGGGGCAACGGCGAAAGTGCGAACTTAGACTTCGACCTTCCTCAGCAGGCAGTCCAGACCCTAGCTCGTTAGAAATTTTTTGGACAACAAGGTTCATGACATTTGCCAGCAAGGGATGTGCTCCAGCCTTCCGATCTTTAAGGGGGCCACAGATTTTCCCCGTTTATCGCACACCACCTTTCCTGCACAAGGGGCTTTTTCACCCAGCCAGCGCTCGGGCTCGTTGCGGAGGCCTTTCCCCACTCTGACCTTTGGGGACGGTCTCCAAACAATTAATTTCAACACGGCCCTGGTTTTTCATGGGGACGTGATCCACGAGAGGGCCTTGGGGAAAGAACCCCACCACCCTGCGTTTGAAAAAGCGTGCCCCGACCTGAACCCCCGTCACCCCCAAAGACATCCAAAACCCCCGCCACCCAGTGACTTCAAGAGATATAGCGGCCTTGGCCCCTGCTTACTAGTCCATGTTCTGTGGTCAATGGACTTTTTCCGGCCCCAGTTGCAACAAGCCTTTTAAATTTTAGAGACACTGGCGGGCCCGGGGGGGACGGCTTTTCTGGCAAAGAAATGCCGCTCGGCATCTGGGATTGGGGGGAGGGAAGGGCCATGACTTGGGGGAACCCATCGTGTCCACAAAGGGAAAAGGGCAACTTTTCCCAAAGGGCCCAAAAATCCTTGAAATGCCACATTCGGGCTTTTGGGGTTTTTGTGGTTTGGGTTAAAGTTGTTTTTCCTCCCAAACCTGGAAGACAAAGGCGGTGCTAACGGGCCCGTACGGGGTGGGGTCGAAAAAACGGGGGAAAGGGAAAAGGTGGGAGGGGTCTCTGGGGGCGGGGGTACTCGGGGACGGTGGAGGCTGAAGGGGGGCTATCCCTGATCATGACTCTGAGAGACAGGGGCACTGAGGAAACCCTTTTGTTGTGGCGGGGGAGGAGGAGGGAACAGGGGGTTTGTACATGGTTTTGGAGGCCCGGGCGTCGGTCTGGCCTTTTTTTTTGCAAAGTTTCCTCCATTTAAACTCATGCATTCGCTGCATGTGACTAGACATTTTTGGTGGGGGTTAACCCCAAGGTTCTTGCCTCTACTTAGCTTTAGGGCATAGGCGGCATTGACATCCTGGGTGAATAAAGGGCTTGGGTCAAAGAACCCAGGCTTGATGGGTCTACCTTTTTGACGGCGAAAGCAGGAGGGGGTTTGCGAACCGGCGGCGGAATCAAATCAGCGGATTCTGCGCCCGCCCCCCCCCCCCCCCCCCCCCCCCCCCCCCCCCCCCCCCCCCCCCCCCCCCCCCCCCCCCCCCCCCCCCCCCCCCCCCCCCCCCCCCTCCCCCCCCCCCCCCCCCCCCCTGATCTTTTTAACATGCCCTTTTGACCCCAACCGCATTTTGTCACAAAGAGGTCTTCGAAAAAGGATTTTCCACATGGGGGGTACAGATTTTTACATTTGGCTGCTTTATGTTGGGGCGGATCTGGTGATGCTGAGATGACTTTGGGCCGTGACTGGGGGGCGAGGAGGTAAGACGCTGGGTGCAGGGTTCATTAACCAAAGGACAGATTTGGGGACGCTGTTCGTTACTGAATTCACAGGGCCCTACCCCCGTGACAGGCCTGACGGTCCCCAAATGAGGGCCCTGCATCGTGTTGTCCCACACTGGGAAAGGGGCACCTTCTCTCGTACCTCTACCTCATTCCTACCCCCCCTTTTTCTCGCTTACCACCCGAAAATTTTCCCCCATTTCAAAATAAAAAAAAATTGAGAAGGTATGGAAGAGTTTTGGAAAGTCTCTTTTCTAAAGACGAAAAATCACAGCTATTCTCAAATCCCTAAAAATCAAAACAAAATTGCTGGATTCAATATAACTGCAAATTAGATCTATCAACAAAGCTGGCCTGCGCCAAAGTGAAAAACACAAAACTGAAATGTATTGGGATAATACAAGGTATTTTTGGCACCTATCAATTCACCTGTGGTGACTATAAAATTGCTGAATTCAAATTTAAGTGCAAGCTGCCTCAATGAACAAAGCTGTAGTGCGCCAAAGTCAAAAAAAACGTATCTGTTATGATTCGTAAATATAAGGGATTTTTGGCACCATTAATTCACCTGTGGTGACTATAAAATTGCTGTATTCAATTTAACTGCAAAGCAATTATCAACAAAGCTGGCCTGCGCCAAAGTGAAAAAAACACGTATCTGAAATGTATTTGAATAATAAAAGGTTTTTTTCCCCGTGACTTTACAGCGGTAGATGCTCCTTTAAAATTCTCTACCTAAATACATAAAATCTTCCAATCTCTTATCTAACTAAATTGTAAGGATCACAGCTAATAGTAGAGGCTTCTCTGTGAAGAAATAGAATAATTTCGCTGAGGTTTTGGGGCACAATCAGAGCGCACGTCCTTCTCCCCTGAACGCTGAGAGACACTGAGGCTGAACAGGAAACCTGTTCTATGGAAAACAAGTTCATGTGATTTTTCCAGCCAATCGCAACCATACACATCCTAGTCATGACGTTGCACACACATCTCACCCTGCTCTATTCTGTAAGCTGATTTGCTGGCCGCCAAAATGACAGGAAGCGCCGAAAATGGCGCGATCTTAATAGATGATGCACAGATTTTAACCTAAATTATCGCATGATCTAAAAATTTCGATCAACATAAAAACTGTGCCGATTTCAACTTTGTCGATAATAATCGCTCAACACTATAAATGAATCATGTGAAAAAATAATTCAACCACTTTTTACTTCTACTCCCTCCAATAAGCGCATGAATGCTGCAGCCAATAAATGGCTTCAGTGGTCACATGCTGTTCCAGTGACATCACCACTCATGCCCCATTTACTTAATGAGCAGTAATGTCAATAGTATGATACAGGACTGGTGAACTACAACTTTTTGAGATAAACTATTTTGATATTTGTATTTTTAGAATTATTTTTTTTTACTTATTGTACCCTTTTTGGGGCTTTGGGGTGGCAGAACTTTTTCACATAACTAAAATGGATGCCATTATTGATGAAAGAGGTGGTAAAAAGGAAAGAATTGTCTCTATTATGCCAAGTAAGTTGCACTTAATTTTTAATTTGGTGTGTAGTATTTGGGCCATTTTTCCATGATCTAGAGATAATATTGATAAAACTTAAACAAAATGTTTACAATTTTACTTTCCAGGTAAAGTAAAACATTATTATAATCTAAAAAAATAAATGCTGAAAATGTGAAGTTTTTTTTTATCTTTCTTGTGTTAAACAATTCTACTAAGTACAGACGGCATGCTTGTTTTAGAAATACGAGTTGCAAATGCCAGAACAACAGGTCCTGATCTGAAGCTTGCGGAACACTAACACTAGGGAACATTACTGTATAACATTCTACTACTTCTTTATAAAGAGATGGCATATTCTGCATGACGATTGACTCGGGACTAATGATGACAAAGAAGAGAGACTATTGTAAAAGCTTTGTATGTAAATGTCACATTTTCTCTGCTCAGAAACCCACACAAAAGGAAAAAGAATGAAAAATTTATTTCAGTTTCCAAATGAGAAAAGAAAAATTTTTTATAAGTTAATGTGTTAATGCATTTTATAAATTAATGCTTTACTTTTCTACCTCTAAAAATATATGCTATACTACACAGTTTCTTTACACTAATTATAGGCTGAGAATCAGTGAGACTGGACCAGACCAGGACTATAAAGTAGCCCTAGCACTTATAATTAGCCAAAATATAATATAAACACCTCCCATATCGCAAAGATGCATATTTCACTTTATTTCCCCCCATCACTACTTCCTTAAATGTTGTAATCCACACAACAGAAGGAGACAAATATGTGAAACATAAAAACACACCTAAACACAATACACAATCAGAAATGTTATTATATTATACATTGTACCCCTTGAAATGGGGTTAATAAAAAGATCTCTGGTGGTCTGGGGCAGTGAAAATGTTAACATAAGGATCTCTATGGTCTAGGGCAGTTAAGGTGCTGAAGAAAAATATGACATAGTGGGGATTACTAAGACATGGCTGGACGAGAGCTACGACTGGGCGGTTAACTTACAGGGTTACAGTCTATTTAGAAGAGATCGTAAGGTCCGGAAGGGGGGAGGTGTCTGTCTCTATGTAAAATCCTGTCTAAAGTCAACACTGCGGGAAGATATAGGTACAGGTAATGAACATGTAGAGTCATTATGGATAAATATACATGGGGGTAACAATAACAATATAATACTAATATAATACTAATAAGGGGTCTGCTATAGGCCCCCAAATATAACAGAACCTATGTAAGATGTACTCCTCAGACAAACAGATGAGGCGGCTAATCAGAATGAGGTTGTTATAATGGGCGACTTTAACTATCAAGACATCAATTGGGAAACTGAAACTGGTAGCTCTCATAAAGAAAACAGGTTTTTTTCAATAACTAATGATAATTACCTTTGCCAAATGATGCAGGAACTGACTAGAGGAAAGGCCATTTTAGACTTAATATTCACTAATAGACTTGACAGAGTAACAAGGGTTCTGGTTGAGGGGCATCTAGGAAATAGTGACCATAATATACATTTCCATTTATCCTTCAAAAGAGTTTTTTGTCAGGGAGCCACAAAAACACTGAATTTTAGGAAGGCTACTTTTATTCTGACTAGGGAGGCCCTAAACCGTATTGACTGGGATAAGGTGTTTAAAATGGCAGAACAAATAATAAATGGGATATTTTTAAAAACATCGTAGGCGCCCACTGTGAAAGGTACATACCTTATGGTAATAAAATGAAACAGGAAGAACCCAATGTGCATCAACAGGGATGTAAAAGAGGCAATAAAAAACAAAAATAAAGTGTTTCAACTCCCTAAACGGAGGGCAGCGAAGAGGAAACTAAAAAACATAAGGAAAAAATAAATAGTCAAAAAATGATAAAGGCAGCAAAGCTGGAGACAGAAAGACATATTGCCATAGAAAGTAAACTAACCCAAAATATTTTTTAACTATATAAATAGTAAAAAGATTAAAACAGAAAATGTTGGCCCCTTGAAAAGTATTGAGGGACAGATTGTAGAGGGCGACGAGAAAAAAGCAAACCTGCTAAACAATTTTCTCGCCACTGTATTTACCGGGGGGGGATGACCTTTTGTTGATGACAGAGGGATGAGGTAAACTCCAATTTAAAATTTTTCTTTTTCTAACCCAGGAAGAAATGCAGCTCCGCCTTAGGAAGCTTAAAATAGACAAATCCCCCAGATGGTATACACCCCCGTATCCTACGGGAGTTAAGTGATATCATATATAGGCCCCTATTCTTAATATTTATGGACTGTCTAAGGACTGGTGCATAGCAAATGTGGTGCCAATATTCAAAAAGTGGTCAAAAAGTGATCCTGGAAACTATAGGCCCGGAAAGTTGCCTCTGTTTTTGGAAAAAATGTTTAATGTTTTCTCAGAGTGTACCCTCTTTATCTCACTAAAAAGAAAGATTAGCAAGATTGGGGTTATTTAGTTTAGGGAAAAGACGGCTTCAGGGGGTAAGATGAATATTAATGTTTAAATATATCAAAGGTAAATATAGAGATTCTCTCAAGATTTATTTATAAGGACTGTTCTAGAAAGGGGGCATCCTTAGTCCTGGGAATAAAAAGTTTAACTAACATGAAAGGGTTTTTCGTTAGGCAGGAGACTGGGGGAACTCTCTGTAGAGAAATTGTCATGGTGAATTCAAAACAGAGTTCAAAAAGGGGTTTGGGATGCTTTTTGGGGTAATAAAAAAAAATTTAAGTGATGGATTCTGGAGAGGGGCATTGATCCAGGGTTTTTTTCGATTGTGGTTTGGAGTGGGGAAAGGGGAATTTTTTTCCCCTAAAATGGGAAAATTGGGGTTTCCTTTTGGGGTCTTTTCCCTTTTCCCTGGATCAACATTTAGCAACACTTTAGCAAAATAGGCTGAACTGAATGGACATCTTGTCTTTTTTCAGCCTTACAAACTATGTAACTATGTAAGGTGTTGATGTAGCAATCCCAGGAGATGAGGGGTTTAATTTAAAGATCTCTGGTGGAGGGCAGTGGAGACATGAATGCTACATTCCTGAGGTGTTAGGGTTACTTACCTCTCCAAGCTCTAGCATTATTCTGGCTGTTACTTACTGTTTTTACCATCATTAAACAAAAAAAGGGAATGCTGGGAGGTACAAAGAGAACTGTGGAGCTTAAACTGTACAGCTGCACAGTGCTCTCTGTGATCAGCCAGAGCAATTCAACATTGTTGTGCCCAATTACTCTAAAGGCTGTCAATCTAATGACTAACCCAGCCCACGAGGAACCTACCTCTATTCTTTTTTCTGGAAGGGGTAGCTAGAAGCAACCTCACAAAGTCAAAGTAACCTTGTTATCAGAATAGGTGCAAACCCAAAAGATGAAAATACCATAAATGTCTAAGATGAGAATAGGCCTTTTTTAATGGATTTTCCAATATATAACAATGATGCAAAGTGGTTCTGTCTTGTACTGAATATAATTTTTCAAGTTTACCTTAATCACTTAGTTACCATTAGTGTTGAGCGATTATTATCGACAAAGTTGAAATCGGCAAGGTTTTTATGGTGATAGAAATTTTTCGATCATCCGTAATTAAGGCTAAAAGTGTGATCATCTATTAAGATCGCGCCATATCGGCGCTTATCCTGTTCATTTTGGCGGCCGCAATTCAGATTACAGAATAGAGCGTGTGGTGAAGATCGTGTGTGCGACGTAATGACTGGGATGTGTTATGGTTGCGATTGGCTGGAAAAATCAATCACCTCGTTTTACATAGAACAGCGTTTCCTGTCAGCCTCACGTGTCTCTCAGCGACTCATAGGGTAGGAGGCGTGCGCTCTGCCTGTTGGCCAAACAGCTCAGCGAATTTATTCTATTTCTGCCACTGGAGAAAACTCTACTATTAGCTTGTGATCCCTTACAATTTAGTTAGATTAGAGATTGGAAGATTTTAATGTAGTTAGGTAGAGACTTTTATGGGAGCATCTACCGCTGTAAAGTCACAGGGGGAGTGGGGGGGTGGGGCCCACGGGCGTACACAAGACATGCTCTACTAAAGAACACTGGATAAAGTGCACCAAGGACTTAGTGTAAACATTGCACTGCAATATCTTTATTATTAAACAGTTTGCTATTGAAATTTTCCTGGAATATTGGCTAGTCTGACTTATATTAGGATACACATCTTTTCTAGTAATTGCAGGTCTCTGTGTTAGGTGCAAAACTCACTTTCTTATCAGTATACATTTCAGATAGGTGTTTCATATTTTCAATTTTACCCATCTCCACCTTTGTTCATTATTGCATTAATCTGTAAACAGCAATTTTTATAGTCACCCACGGGTGATTGAAGGTGCAAAAAATACCGTGTTTATACGAATACAATAACTGATACGTGTCTTTTTTTACTTTGGCGCACTACAGCTTTGTTCATTGACGCAGCTTGCATGTAAATCTGAAAACAGAAATTTCTATAGTTAACCACAGGTGAATGAAAGGTGCAAAAAACATATGTGTATTATACGAAAACATAACAGATACGTGTTTTGACTTTTGGCGCACTACAGCTTTGATTCATTGATGCAGCTTGCCGTAAATCTTAAAACAGCCAATTTTATAGTCACCACAGGTGAATTGAAAAGGTGCAAAAAATACTGTGTATTATACGAAAACATACAGATACGGTGTTTTTGAACTTTGGCGCACTACAGCTTTGTTCATTGGACGCAGCTTGCAAGTAATCTGAAACAGAATTTTATAGTACCACAGGTGAATTGAAGGTGCAAAAAATAAATTTTATTATCCTAATAAATTTCAGATAAATGTTTTTTTGACTTTGGCGCACTACAGCTTTGGTTCATTGACGTGCTTGCACGTAAATCTGAAAACAGCAAATTTTATAAGTCACCACAGGTGAATTGAAAGGTGCAAAAAATACGGTGCATTATACGAAAACATTGACAGTTATGTTTTTTTTTTACTTTGCCGCACTACAGCTTTGATTCACTGACGCTGCTCTGCACATAATCATGAAAAGCAATTTTTAGTCAACCACAGGTGAATTGAAGGTGCAAAGATACCGTGTTATTTTAAGAAAACATAACAGATACGTGTTTTTTGACTTTGGCGCACCTTACAGCTTTGTTCATTGACGCCAGCTTGCACGTAAATCAGAAAAAAGCAAATTTATAGTAAACACAGGTGAATTTAAAGGTGCAAAAAAAAAATTTTATTATAAGAATAAATTTCAGATACGTGTGTATTTTTTTGACTTTGTGCCGCACTACAGCTTTGTTCATTGACGCAGATTGACGTAAATCTTAAAACAGCAATTTTATAGCTCACCACAGGGAATTGAAAAGGTGCAAAAAAATACTTGTTTAGTATCACGAATACATTTCAGATACGTGTTTTTTTGACTTTGGCGCCATTACAGTTTGTTCATTGACGCAGTTGACGTAAATCTTAAAACCCAAAGGGGGGGGGCAAAAAAAAATTTTTTTTTTTATAGTCACCACAGGTGATTGAAAAGGTGCAAAAACTTACGTGCATTATACGAAAACAAAACAGATATGTGTATTTTGACTTTGGCCGCACTACAGCTTTGTTCATTTGAGCAGCTTGCACGTTAAATCTGAAAAACAGAATTTTATAGTCACCACAGGTGAATTGAAAAGGTTTGCAAAAAAATAACCGTGTAAATTATACGATAACATAACGATACGTGTTTTTGACTTTGGCGCAATACAGCTTTGTTTTTTCATTGATGCAGCAAGCACATAAATCTGAAAACAGCATTTTATAGTCACCACAGGTGAATAAAGGTGCAAGAAATACCGTGTATTATACGAAACATACAGATACGTTGTTTTTTGCACTTTTGCCCTCAGTCCGATTTGTTGATTGAGACACCTTTGCAGTTAAATTTGAATCCAGCAATTTGGTTTTGATTAGGGATTTGAGTATAGCTGTGATTTGCCGTCTTTTAATAAGAGACTTTCTAAAACTATTCCATACCTTCTCAAATTTTTATATTTCTGTACATGGGCAGAAATGTTGTCAGTTGGTAAGGAACAAACGAGGGGGTAGCACATGGAGGTAGAGGTACGAGAGAAGTGCTCTTCCAGTGCTGGTCTGGACAACACACATGCCAGCGGATCGTCAGTTAGGACCGTCATAGGCCTGTCATCTCTGGGTCAGGGGCCCTTGTGAACTCAGTAACGAAAAACAGCGTCGCCAATCTGTCCTTCAGTGGTTAATGCAACCTTGCATCAGCAGTCTTACCTCCTTGTCCTCCGTCACGGCACAAATGTCGTCATCAGCTCATCGCTTCGTCCAACATGAAGCATGCACAAATGTCAACTCGTGTACCCACCACTGTGGATAATCATTGTCTGAACGACCCCTTGCCTTTGATGACAAAATTGTGTTTGGGGTTCAGAAGCATGTTAAAAGATCCAAGAGGAAGATTTGTCTCTCTGACGCCCGTTACATGATGCCATCAGAGGAGGAGAAGGAAGCCGGTCAATCGACAAAAATCCCCGGGCGATCGGCAACGCCTCCTTGCAGAACCTCTTGCTCTGTAGCCGAGCTTCTGGATGCAGACAGATGTCAGGACGACAACGTCATGATGGTGATGATGGATGATTGATGACGAAATTGCGGATCCATCGTGGTCTTTTCCGCAGAATGTGCATGCGAGCGATTCATCAGGGGTTCGAGGAGGAAGACTCGATGGGGTAGTGTCAATACGGATCCCGCCACAAAAGGGAGGAGGGCGGTCGCAGAATCCACATGAATATGATTCGCCAGCCACGGTCCAGCGCAAACCCCGCTCCTACGCCTTATTGCCGTCAAACGGTCAGGACCTCTCTAAGCCTGGGCCCTTCTTTGAGCAAGCTCTGATTCCTCCCAGCGTTGTCATATGCGCTTATAGACGTAAACGCATAAGTAGAGCAGATACACTTAAGTGGTTAACCACCACCATCATGTTATAGTACATGCAGCGGAATGCAATGAGTTGAAATGGAGGGAACACTTGGCCAAATATGGCCCAAGACCGACGCCGGGCATCCAACACTGTCACACCATCTGTCTACGCCTCCTCCGCCTACCACCCAAAGCATTCCTCAGCTGCCTCATGTCTCACAGAGTCATGATCAGGGATCAGCCTCCGCTTCAGCCTCCACCATCGCCAAGTACCATCCAGCACCACCAGAGAGACCCCATCTTACCCCTTCTCCTTCCGCCAGTGTGACGACCTGCACGCCGTACAGCGGCAGTCTGGCAGCAGCCTTCTGTCTTCCAGTGTTTGGGAGCAGAAGAAACACTTTAACCCCTAAACCGATCCTAAGCAAAAAGCCTGAAATTGTGGCATTTGCCAGGGCTTTTTGGCTTGGAAATGTCGGCCTTCCGTCTGGGTGGACACAGATGGGTTCGCCACGTTATGGCCTTGCCTGCCCATATACCAGGATTGCGAGCAGGCATTTCTTTGCCAGAAAAAAGCCGTCCTGCCTGGCCAGCCACGTGTCATCTAAAATTTTCAAGCGGCTGTCTGCATCTGTGGCCATGAAAAGTCCATATGACCACCGACACATGGACTAGTAAGCACGGCAAGGCCGCTATTGTCTCTGTGACAGCTCAACTGGGTGAAGCTTGGGTGGATGTCTCTGGAGGTGACGGTGGCTCTTCAAGGCTCAAGGCGCACGCTTTTCAAAACCGCAGGGATGGTGCAGGGCTTCTTTTCCCCCAAGGTCCTCTGGTGCATCTACAGCTGCCCCAGAGAAACCAAACAGTTTTGAAATGAAACATCTGTCTTGGAGGGACCATCCCACACAGGACAGGAGCTGTGGACGGCTTCCGCAACTGAGACGAGAGCTGGTTGGGTGACAAGAACTTGTGCCAGGCAAGGTGGTATGCGATAACGGGGCGAATCTGCTGGCCGCCCTTTTTAGATCGGTGGCTGGAGGCACATCCCTTAGCCGGCACATGTCATGAAACCTGGTCGTCAGAAATTTCTAAAGAGCTACCCGGGTCTGGCACTGCCTGCTGATGAAGAGCTCGATGGGTCTGAGGTTCGCACTTCCGCCCGTTCGCAACCTGCTTCCGTTCCCGCCTGGCTGCGTTTGCAGCCGTCAGCTCGGGCCTCCCGTTCAAACCGTCTCATTGTTGACGTGGCAAACACGTGGAATTTCCACCCTCCACATGCTCCAGCAATTGTGGCAAGCAGCGCATTGCCCATAACGCAGTACGAAGTGACACATGGCCTGACAAGCAGCGGTACGGACCTCGGAGGTGTGAAGCCACCGAGAGAGAAGTGGAGGAGGTGAAAGAGCTCTGCCACCATTCTTGCAGTTTTGAAGCAGCCACATAATTGGTTCAGTTGCGGACATTGCCCTTGCAGCTATGAGACATTTTGTGTGATCTTAGTTCTGGAAACGATCGTTGGGACACTCTGAAACAACAGGTTCCGCCAAGCGAAGGAGGAGGAGACGGACACAGATGCGGGCACGGAGCCTTTTCTCCGTCAGATTCCACAAGGCCGACAGTTTCACACTTCATCGGTCTTTCATTAGGGCAGAGAGGTCGGGGTCCAGAGCTAGTGCAACAAGAAGGTGGCGCATCAGCTCTCAGGGTGCATCATCTCAGGCAAGTCAGGGCGTATTGTGTGAAGCCTGTGCCGGAGACAGCGGAGGAGAGGAGGTATCTAGTCATCCGGGGGGGGATGTTACCGACGTCCCTGCCTAGGAATGAGGGAAGGGTTGGCGGTGAATTTGAGGCGGAGGTGGGAGTTGAGGATAGAATCAGTTTTTGCTACTGCCCTCGGACCCAGAGGCTTGGGAAATTACAAGGCTCCAATTTTCTTTGAGTGCTTGGATGCTCCATTTCCTCCAACATGTATCGCATTACGGCAATCAAAATGAAAAACACAGTTACTGGGTGGCCACCCCTCCTGGATACCCGGTACAAAACAAAACTCAGACTTTCCTTCCACCCACCAAAATAGAGAGTAAAATGCAGGAATATGGAGACCTGCTGTTTGATCACAATGGGGACATTCTGTGTGCGTCTGCTTCACGTTCTTCAAATGTCACGTGGAACAACGCCAGCGGAAGTGACAGACGGTAGAGTGGCAAGTAGCCGTAGCTCGGCGAGCCAGCATGCAAGGTGGCAGATGCCTAATGGGAGACCTCTGGCATTCTTTATTTACCACCTCACCAACGATGCAATGCAGGGCACCTTACAACACCCTGAGACCAGCTTAAGATCATAGTGCACGGGACTATCTGCGTACTAACACGATTGTTTTTGTTATGTGTTCCGGACCCAATAGACTTCTTGGGTATCCAAAATGGGAACGATGGCCGAGCTGTGATTGCCAAAGCCCATTGAGGTGTTGTCCTGCCCCAGCAGGCCAGCGGTTCTTATCTGAGCGGACCTTTAGCCCAAAAAAAAAAACAGCCGGAGGAGTCCATTACTAGACAAACGCATCCGGCTTTCCACAGTTAATGTGGATCGTTTGACTTTATCAGATGAATCAGCATGTTCTCTGATGAGGTTGTGGCCCCAATTGCCAAGGTCACCGATTAGTGCTGGTCTACTTCACATTCCTCTCCAAACAGAAATGGTTCCTCTTGAAAAACTTATTTTCTAAAATGATCATTTCTTTACTGCATTTTTATTCTCACGTTCACTAACAGTTTCATTTTGCTTGCTTTGCCTGTGGAGGAGGACTGTAAAGTCCCCAAGGTTTCATGACAAACATCCATATTCCATTTACTTCATTCATCTTAGAATTTTCGAAGTGTCAATGGTTTTGGGGTCATGTTGCCTACAATTTTTAACAGTGGCTGAGAAGTCATATTTATATTTTTTTGGGGTAATGTTGCTGTGGAGATACAGCAATTAATTATGGACTTTGGAACAGAAATTGTCGGCTTTTACCAGTGGCATTTCTTCCCCCCCCCACTCACAATTTTTTAACGTGGCTGAGAAGTCATTTTTATAATATTTTAGGGTCATGTTGCTGTGAGATTACAGCACATTAATTATCGGTCTTTGGATCAGAAATGTGGCTTCAAGTGGCTTTCTCCTCACAATTTTTAGCCGTGGTGAGAAGTCATTTTTATAATTTTTTGGGTCATGTGCTTTGAAAATGCAGCAATACTACAGGTCTATTCTAAACAATGTTGTTTCTAATAGACATTTGTTTTCACAATTGTCAAAAGTGGCTCATGGGTCATGTTTTGAATTTGGTGGGGGCATTTTTGCTGTAGACATGCAGCTATGCTTACAGGTCCTATTATAAAAAATGTTGTTTCTAACAGACATTTGTTCTTCAAAATTGTCAAGTGGCTCAAGGGTCATGCTTTGAATTTTTGGAGGCATTCTGCTGTGACTTCAGCTATACTACAGGTCCTATTATAAAAAAATGTTGTTTTCTAAAGACATTTGTTCTTAGTCACCAATTGTCCAAAGTGGCTCATGGGTCAGTTTTGAATTTTTGGGGCTTGTTGCTGTGACATGCAGGTATACTACAGGTCCTATTATAAAAAATGTAGTTTCTAACAGAATTTGTTCTTCACAATTGGTCCAAGTGTGGCTCGAAGGGTGAATGGTGCTTGTCAGAAACAGGAATAGGTAGGACACTGTTAATGGCACATATTGCAAAATGGACTTGTTTTGTGCAAGATCTTTAACATAGCTATCATTCCTGTATTGAGACAACCCACTATAATATAATTAAAAAAGAGAAACAAAGACATGTGGGATTCATTCTATTTTAACAAAATGTTTCTAGAATTTTAAACTACTAAATAACACTTGCATGTACAAAATAGCTGTTAATAAAATTCCTCTGAATTTGGGGTACAAGGGAGGGGTTCTTTCTTTTTTTAAAAAAACAGGGGGGGGGAAAACTGGGGGTCAAGACAGGTTTAATGGTCCTACTGCGGTCCGGGACAGGTATAGTCAATGGCCAATTCAACTAAAATGGTGGTTGAAAGACTCCTTTTTCCGCACTTTTTAATTGGGGGTCAGACTGTTTTAATGGTCATACTTGCGGTCATGACACGGTTTAGTTCATTGTCCAGTTAAACTAAAATGGTGGTTGAAAAGACTCCTTTTTCAGGCCACTTTTTAATCTGTGGGTCAAGACAGGTTTAAGGGTCATGCTGCGGTCCAGGACAGGGTTTTCAATGTCCAGTCAACTAAAAATGGTGGTGTAAGACACTTTTTCCGTCACTTTTTAATCTGGGGGTTCAGAAGGTTTAATGTCATACTGTGGTCCATGACAGTTTCTAGTCAATGTCAGTTCAACTAATATGGTGGTTGAACGACTCTTTTTCGGCACTTTTTAATGCTGGGGTCAGACAGGTTTAAGGGTCATGCTCGCGTTCAGGCAACAGGGATTTTTCAATGTCCAAGTTCAAGTAAAATGATGGTGCAAATAATACTGCTTCTGGCTCTTTTTAATTTGTGGGTGATGCAGGTTAAAGGGTCATGCTGTGGTTACAAGACAGAGGATAGTGGAATGGTGTGTGACTTTTTTTCTGTGCTTTTTTACTTGCCTAAGTGTTGTGCTTAGTCTGTAGCAGGTATCCATTTGACTGTTGTGGCTGTAAATTACAGCTTTCTCCGCCCTGTTTGGGTGTACGAATGAAGGTGTTGTTGCTCTCCCCATAGACTTTATGTTCATCGGAGATGATCGACTATCGAAAAACCTTATCGATGGTGGCCGACTATCGGGACTATCGCCCCGATGTCGGATAGCCACATAATCGCTCAACACTAGTTACCATCAATATACCTTTTTAGATTTTTTATTAAGGGATCTTATTCCTGCCCATGCACCTTTTTACAGTTCAGCAGGAATAGTCTATAACAGTCAGCAATATAGGTTTAATCTTTTTGATGCTACAGTCAATAGTGACCATAGTGTCTGGGTTATCTAAGTCACCTCATTGTTACCTCCCAATGCAACCATGGGTTTCCATTGCAGTCAGGGGCTTATTAAAGGTCCTAGGTATAACTTCAGTGTATGTCAGTTAGGCTCTGCTGACGGTTGAAATGGGAATATCCCTTTGGATTTTCCAATGTTTAACAATAATGGTAATGTGACCATCAATAAGCCTGCACCTTGGATTCAAAAACAGTTTTTGTCCATCTACTTCTGTGAGAATTGCAAATAAAGCAATAATAAATACTATGTACTCCAAATATGTAGCAACAAGAGCTTTACAAATAAACCCTTCAGGGTTCATTCACACAGGGCAAATACACTGCAAATTCTTCATACAAAATCCATAGCATTTTCAATTAAATTTGCAGCCAAAAATCAACACTAACTAGTACAGATTTTGTTGTGGTTTTTTTTTGTAGATTTATAGCGGATTTTGTTCTGGATTTGTTATAGGTTTTACCGCTGATTTTATCACGTATTTTTCTATACTGACCTCAGTGGGAGAAAGTATTAATTCCAAGGAAAATGCGCATGGTGAATAGACTGCATTTTTTCCACAGCAGATTTGTGTGCCAAAAATCCAGTGTCTTACAGTTGCAGCAAAGTGAATGGGATTTTAAGAAATCTCATATACACGTCAAGGAAACAAAATCTCTATTGAGCCCATGTGGAAACTGACTTGCGGTGTAAATTTTAGATCAGCAGCATGTCAACATTACTTGCAGATATGCCACAGCATTTCTGTCCCATATACAGTGATCCTTAATGTAGAGAAATCTGTGATAAATCTGTGACAAAGGTTTTATTGTTCTTAAGTAAAAACATCAAAACTAGATATTTCTGTTACAGATAAAACCTACAGATCAAACCAAAGTTATCATAGTATTATTACCACACCATGAATGGCATAAGTTTAAAATGCCAAACAATTTGATGGGATTTTTTCCGTTCCTCAACAGAGTTAATAAACGTTAATGAATACATTATACAGCATTATACATACAACAAAATGGCACCATTAAAAATTAAAACTTGTTTTGCAAAAACTCAAGCCTTTATATGGATTTGTTGATAGAAAAATAAAAAGTTATAGCTTTTGGCTTGCAAGGATAAAAAAAAAAAAAAAAAAAAAAAAAACAGTTTGCTATTAAGGTGTACAATAGACTGGTTACTAATGAACCAGCCATGAGGATACTTACTTGTCACACCACTAATGGCGAACACAGAATACATTCCTTCAAATCCACTAAAACCACTGAATGTAGAATCAGTTGTAAACTCAACGGTGGCTTGATTTGAGAAAATACGAACATTACCAGGGTTTGTTCCTGAAAGTGATGCTGTAAACATAAAGAATAGCCTTCAATTATTTTTTTTTTAATATACTCTTGCTATGTACTGTAATAACATTGGTTTCAGTGTTTCTATAACTAAAATGAATGCAAATCTTAAAACTTTAATTACTTTTCTATTCAAACATTAACTGTATTCATGTTTTCCAGAAATAACCAATTACACATATTGCACATTAAGTTTTCATACCAATCCTATAAATATTACCGATTTTCTGCATTAATTATTCAATTTATTCAACAGCTGAAAAAAAAATCTAGCAGTGTTCTTTGTGAGTTGAATGTACTTTAATCATATGAAGGGGTCTTTATTGAGGCAATTCAATAGCCTTATTAACATTATAATGAACACAAACACTGCTTATACGCTGAACTATGCAGCAGTAGTGATTTTACAATTTTGAATGCATTCTGTAAAGGCACATAGTGTTTTTTAATAAAATAAACAAAATGAAGCACAATGAGATTCTTTACAACAAAGGCCTCATTTGTTTGCAGATTTGATATATTGAAAGAATATATTTTGAAGAATGATGCCAGTTCCATTTAGAAATAATAATAATAATAATAATAATAATAATAATAATAATAATAATAATAATAATAATAATAATAATAATAATAATAATACTAATAATAATACGCTATTGGTAAATAGAGGTTTTTGACTAATTTTCTGTTTTCAGCCTTTTACTTAGATCTAACTTTTTCTTCCCTTGATGTTTTCCAAAGGTGACAAATCACTGATAGTGAGAGTTAGAGTTCTAAATGGTCAATTTGCATAACTGTGTCACTTTGCGGATAAGAGACTGATGGTTTACATTAAGGGCAATCTGTCACCCAACAAACCATTTGAACTCCTTAACGACCACCCACCGTCTTTTGACGGCGGGCATTTCAGGTCGTTCATCTGCAGCGACGTCTTTTGACGTCGCTGCAGACATCGGAGTTTGCGACGCCCGGCGCCGCAATTGCGCTAGGATCGGGGCTGTGCTACACAGCCCCGATCTCAGAGCATGTCCTGCAGGCATCGGGGAGCGGAGGAAACCCGATGCTTTAACCCTTTGAGTGTGGCGGTGCGTTACCGCAGCGCAATCAAAGGGTTCCCCTGCTCTGTTGGGTGATCGGAACGCCCAGTCAACCGAGAGAGCTCAGGGACCGGCTGCACAGTCAGCTCTGGGGACCTAGCGTGGCCCCAGAGCTGTCTGTGTATGAAGCCAGTGATTAGGACGCACTGTGTGCTGTCCTAATCACTGCCTGTGTCAAACTGACACAGATTAGCATGTATTATCATATATGAAATTTCTAATACATTACTAATTGTAAAAAAAAAATTCAAAAAAATGTTTAACAGTTCTCCCTTCAGGGGAGTAAAAAAAAAGTACAAAAAACCCCATAAAAAGTGTAAAAAAAAGAATAAAAAAATAAATAATAAAATAAAAATAAATATTTAATAAAAAATAATTGTACATAAATCACACACACAAAAAACCCTACACATATTTGGTATCCAAACGACCGTAATAACCTTTAGAATTAATCTAACAAGTTATTAAGTGTGAAATGTGAATGATGTAAAAAAAAAATTAAAAAAACAAAAAAAATTTAAAAAAAATAAAAATAAATACTGCAATTATTTATGTGTACTTAAACTATTCCCCCATAAAGTACAACTTGTCTCGAATAAAACGAGGCCTCATACAGCTGCATCATTGAAAAAATAAAAAAGTTACAACTGTTTAAATGCAAGGAGGCTAAAACTAAAAAAATGTTCTGGTCATTAACTACTTTTCAGGCGTTCGGCTTAAGGGGTTAAAAAGAGCATCCTTTGAAGTCCTATGGTAACATCCTTCATTGTGAACTGTGCCCCCAACCCAATAATATGCCTTATATGCTAATGACAGTATCCTACAAAATGATGGCCTATGGGGCATCATGTGATCATGAATACTACTCCTTTGGCAAACATCGGTGGCCATGTAATGTCTCTCAACTAAGCAAGCTAGGAGATGCTTTAACTGCATGAAGAAGCATCATCACGGAACAGACACTAAGGGCCACATGTATGGAAAATGTTTAGGTCTAAAACTCACTCTTTTGCCCATAGTAATCTATGGACAAACAAGGGAGTTTTAGATCTAAACAGGTTGATACATGTGGCCCTAAGAAACAATCAAATAACTATTTCAAACACATTTCTGCTACTTTTGGATGCTTGTGAATGTAACATGGAAGTTCTTAGTGCACATTTTTTATCAAAACTGTAAGGGCCCATCCACCATGTCAAGGTGACCTCAGTTCATGTGTATGTACACTATAGCATTCTTGCCTCATTCAGTGCCTTTTCGGGCCTTCATACTTTTGAGGCATGAAGGTACCAGCTCCACTCTGCCCTGATTAAAAACATTCTATGTAGATGAGTGTAGAGCATGATCAAAATGAGGGCAGACACTCCACCATGACAACAGTCCAAAAAAAAAAGTATATCCAAAACAATCCTGAAATATTTATGCAGGTGGATGCTGGGCAGGTGAGAATATTATAGTCTAGGACCCCATCTAAACTGAGGCCAATTTGTCATTAGGGAATGGACCATCACAATTTTCCAAAAAGTAGCAGAAATAAAATTTTGAAATAGTTAATCAATTCATTGATTGATTTTCTCTTAGTGTCTGTAGCGTGCTGCTGATACCTTTTTATGTGTACGTTGTTTACAGCCATGTCATCAGTTTCTTTAACCCCTTTCTGACATTTGACGGAAGTTTATATCATGGTCCGAAGGGGTTCCCACAAATTGCCATATATTTATAGCAAGGCGATCATGCAGGTTCAAAAATAGAGCCCACACGATCAATGTGGGAAACCAGCTATACATTACAGCTGGTATTCTTGAGCATCGGTTGTGACCAATTAACCCATTAGGTGTTAGGTGACCAAGGCAGCTAAGTGAAAGACAGAGCTCCCTCTTTTTCCATCAGTACTACACAAAGCAATCACAGTGTGCTGATGGCTGCCATGATGACCTAGGAGTCTAACAAAGGCTTCCAGGTTGTCTCTGCTGGCATAGCTGGGTATGATGATTGACAGCTACAATACATATCAGTGCAGTAATCTACTAGATCATTGAGTCAAGTCCCCTGTGGGGACAATTAAAAAAATGTAAAAGAGAAAATAAAAAAGTAAAAAGCACACACATAAAATAAAGTAAAATACATACACTTCCCATTACAAATGCCAATCGCCCCAAAAATAATCAATAAAAGTACATATGTTTAGTAAGGCTGTGCATGTAACTGTACTGTTATTTAACATGCACAATGAACGCTGTAAATCCAAAAAACCTCTTTTTGTTCACCATGCTGCACATGAAATGGAATAAGAAACTATCGAAAATTCATATAAATCCCAAAGTGGCACCAATGAGAATGTTGGTTTATCCCACTGAAAAAGCCCTTAAACAACTCTGTATATGGAAAAATAAAAAGTTATAGCTATCAGAAAACAGCAATGCATAAATAATGTTTTACACAATAAAAACACTTTAAAAAGTGCAACAACAAAAAAACTATATATTGGGTATCACTTATCACATTGACCCACCAAGTAAAAGTAACATGTCATTTATACTGCACAGAGAATGCTGTAAACAACTATAAAACCCAACCAGAATTGCTATATTTTCTTTATCCTGCCTCCCAAAAATCAATGAAAAAACAATGAAAAAGTCATGTGTGCCCAGTATTAAAAAATCTGAAACACCAATAAGCACAATATACTCATTACACCACTGGGTATATACATTAAGGGGTGCAGTTTTCCAAATGGAAATGAGATCCCAAAATCCAGTAAGTGCTTCTCCTATTCTGAGGTTTGTGGCTTAGTCAAATAATGCATTAGAGCCACAGATGGGATAGTTCTAAAAATGGAGGAATAGAGGAATCAATATTGAGTTGCATTTCCCTGTTATCATCTGTCGTATTTTAGTGAATAATGAAGAAAAATTGAAAATCTACAAAAAAAAAGTGAAATTTTGAAATTTCACCTTCACTTTGCTTTAATTTAATTTCTGTAAAACACCTAGTGGGTTAATAAACTTCCTAAATACTGTTTTGAATACTATAAGGGGTTTAGTTTCTTACATTGAGTCATTTAAATTGTATTCTAACATACAGGCCCTTCAAAGCCACATAAGAACTGGACTGATCACTAAAAAAATAATCAATGTTGCAAATTGTCTTGAAAATGTGAATATGATAGATGCTAGTTATAAACTATTCTGTGTGGAATAACTATTTGTCTTACAAACATAATTTTTTTAACTTTGAAACTGACAAATTTTTCAAAATCTCACAACATTTTGATATTTTTCACAAATAAACAAGAATTGTATGGACCAACATTTTACTTAAATAACAATGTGTCATGAGAAAACAGTCTCGGAATCACATGGATAAGTAAAAGTATCAAAAAAGTTATTCCAACATAAAGAGACAAGATCGTTTTAAAAAAATGGGGCTTTGTTAGGAAGGTCAAAACTGGCTGCCGTGGTAAGGGGTTAACAATTACAAATGTCTTTAAACTTCAATATACTCTGGTAAACTTATGTTTTTGAAGGGATATCATAAAATGATTATCATAAAATGCTATTCATTGTGTTGATTCATGTCAATAAATATTGTATCTACAGCTCCGGAGTTTTGTAGGTTGATTCTAATGATATTAAAATGGATCCCCGAACTTAGGGCAACATCTTCGTAACTTGGCACCTACACACCAGTTCTAAATCGATATAGAAGAGTGTAGAATATGACAATATATATATGAAAGTGTTATGCACTAAACTTTCTATGGCAGTTTCGCATCAAACTTTGGCACATTCAAAAGTGTTCCATTTAGTGCAGACTGCACCAAGTTTGGGCAGACGACTGTTCATACATCTATAGAACAGTGCCAACACAGTTTCTTAGCTCAAGATACACCAATAAAATGGTGCAGCCCCATTCATATATGTCGCCCTTGAAATGAAGAAACACTGTGATTGATTATGATCAGTCAGGCAGCGTATCTGATATGATCATCTGATCATTAGAGTTTAATTAAAATGAACCTGATTATATGCTTCAGTGTTGTTGATTTTAATTTTTATTCTTGCAATGTAAATCCACTATCTTGACAAACAGTGTCCATCAATGGCACAGCTATCAAATTCAAATCCTTCAGAATATATTTGTATATGGTAGAATAAGAACTGGCACATGATATGCCTTCCATAGAAGAAGACCACACAACTTTTATGGTGTCTGCAGGATTCCCAAGAATGAGCCTCTCCACCGGCTTCTAGACACATACTGCTGGGATTTTACTGCATCTACCACTCAAGGAAGCTCTGTGCATGAGTATTCCGGCTCCTATAAAAATATTTTAAAAAATTACTGTATGGTAGGTGGACCTGTTTTGAGTGTTTTTCTGTGGCCTTATGGTTTTGGTGTATGACCATGTTTGCATTCCTCTCTTCAAAAGGAGGGTAATTAAATTTAGTTCCATTTTTTAAAGCAAATTATTTCCACTAACGGTTCATATCAAAGGGATCCCACTTCCATGTCTTTCTATAACTCAATGGTATAATCTTAGACTACAGAAAGTTTCAAAGGAGAATGATATTCCAATAAAATATAACATTAAAAATATTCAAACATTAGGCATAATATATCGATACATAAATAGGGACTTACCAGTCCACAGTAGGCATCAACAAAAGGACCCAACAGAGGTTTAAATCCCATCCAACATTGTGTCCTCAGTTATCCAGGTCAATACTTCTCAATAATTCAAGTTTTCAGTTAGTGGGGGCTATTCTCTCCCTATCAAGAATAGTGCCCTAAAAAGCCCTAAGTGGAATTTTCGCCCTAAAAAGAACGGTCCCGCAAATCTGACCCTATTAAGCCCTTATGAAAATCCCTGTAATTTAAGACATAGAATTAAATATACAAAAGATCCCCAGACGGCTGTGGCCAAAATTATCAGTGCGTAAATAAATGGGTTAAGACAGAAATGGGTTCAGGGCTAGTGTGCCCACCAGGAATGGTGTCCCTTCACAAGTAACCCTTACAGAAAGTTTGCTTCAGACACAGTCCTGTAAGAATTTGTAATTTTTTTTTCTATAAAGTTTTGGTTTTAGTTCGTATCTGCTTAAAACTGTACAATGAAAGCCTGTGAAAGAAAACTATTAACATAATATTATTTCAGAAGTAAAGCTTTTGTCTGGCATTTAATTTGAAAATGAAAACCGCAGAACTTACCTCTTAAAATTCGGTCAGGTCCAATACCTTCATAAATATTTATGACATCAATGTAATTGTAAGTCTCAAAAGATGTGAAATTAAGTTTAATGTTAAAGCCATTCTTAGCACTGGAAATGAAAACAAACACTTCTATTAATGTAAGGAAACAATATAGAAAATAATGTAAAATAGGATTGTATTATTTGAAAAACATTAGAAGAACATGTTCTTTATTAGTTGCAACCACATGCGAAATTTACAATTTATTTACTTATTTCTATTTATTTCATTTTATAGTTTAAAAGGATGAACATTAAAACTAAACTTGTAGAATATTAGAAATAATGCCCCCCCCAAAAAAAAATCGACGGTACGGTGATAAAGTAAAAAAGAAGGGTAGATTTAATCCTTTACTATTACACAACATAATTATACATTTTTTTGTGGGAAACATCTACATTATGATACGTTCAAACAGCAGGTCAGGAAAACATCACTCCAGGGAGAGCTTGCTCATTCACTGGGGGCAGACAAACGTCTGGTGCAACTGCACAGGGACCCAGTCAAGAAGAGGGCCCATTGTCATTTTATAGAAGCTGTCTATTTGATGGCAGGTAAGTTCCCGAGCTGATGAATTTCATATCCAGCAATAATTACTGATTAATTACTAAAAAGAGGCTTATATGATGAGATCTTGGATAACAAGTGGCCAACTAATATTCTTCCACAGGGGCCCTTTACTGCCTGTGTCCACTACTATATTCAGAAAGAATGCAAGGAAAAGGAATACATTAAAGGGAACGTGTCAACTAGTTTATGGTGCCCGAATGACGGACAGCATGAAATAGCTGCAGTTACCCTGTCCCAACCATATGGCATTCCTGGGGGAAGCTGGGCCGGGTATGGGGAGATGCCACTGTACCCGGGAGAGTTGAGTCCGATGTGCATCTTCTCCCTGCTCCCTCAGCTTAACTGACAGCTCTCTCTATAGACAAACATGTGCAAGAGCTGTTGGTAAAGCTGAGGGGCGGTGTACCCTGCCCAACTTCATTGGATGTTTTACCCGGGAACACCGCAGTGTTTTGGGTACACCCAATATGGTCAGGACTGGGTAACTTGCAGCTATTTCATGTTGCCTGTCGTTCAGACATCATAAATACCCTGATTTAAGGGGTATTCCAATCTCAGAAAAATGGGACATCAGTTTCTTAGAATCACAGGATCACGGTCATACTCAAAGCAAAATGGCAGGAAAAAATCATTACCAGTATGAGGCAATAAAAGCTCCAGTGCTACATAGGAGAAGTTGCACAGGTGCAGAACAGTGATGAACAATTGCTCACACATCTATTCATGAGAGGATCAATTCCTTTGTACAGAACTGCACCTTGGATAAGCACCAGTTCACAGCCCTATGCAGAAAAACCACAGCACCATATTGGAAAGATTACTCAAGTACAAAAATACTGCTAATCAACCACTCATACGCCTCCTATCTGTGTGTGTGTGGAGGGGAGCATGGGTACTAAAAGTACAATTGCACATAGATAAGACTTATATAGGGTGCCAATTGTAGGATTACGTGTGATTCACCATGTTTGCTTACAACTAATTGATAATGCCCATACTATTCAATAAAGCAGGTTGCCCAGCATATTTAAAGCCACGCAAACACGGCCCCCTCTCTGTTCTCTGTGGACAGTTTATTCCCATCTCCTAACCCAGAAGTTAGGAAATCGTAAGATAATAAACATAGGCCATAAAAGAGGCTAGAGTACAACCTTAAATATGTATGCTGGACACAAAATAAGAGACCGCATCCTACAAACTGTGTAATGCAAAAGGTTTCCACAACATATTGTCCTCATAGAAGTGCTCCAGGCTGCTTCTGTGATAGCAAGAAAAATACATCATACGCCTATGTCTTTTCCTGTTACAGCTACAGAACTACATAGAATACTGTTTTATGGCTGGAATATTAAATTGTCTTTTTAGAAGATTCTACTGAAAACAACAATGATATCCACAAGTCTCAGGTATATACTTCACACAGGTTCTGAAATGCATTCAATGCTAAAAGCCATGTCAAATCCTCATCTCATTGATTTCAATGGAAATCCATTCCCCTGACACATGACAGTATTTTTTTTTTTAATCCTGCCTTTAAAAAGCCATACATTTTTTTTTACCACTTTTATAGCCATATGCTGGACAAATATTTATAAAAGTGATTTTAAGGTACCATTTCATGTGCCATCTAAAGAGTGTCGTTAGTTAGCTTCTGAACCCACTTCATACTCTATGCCTGATGTAGTGGAGTGGAGGATTATAATCCTTGTCAAGGAAATAACATGGAATCCATGCTGAATTCCCAAGGAAACGGTGCTGGTTAGCAAGACATGGATTTTCACTACTAAATGGGGCTAATCCATGACTGAATCTGTGCAATGGGTACAACCTGAAACCATAAATCTGCCTCGTATTTCTTCTGTGGATTTTCTTCCAGATTCACAGCAGATTTCCCCAATATGAACACAGCCTAATACAGTATCATAATTTGGCTAATGAATAGGAGTCATTAATGGGGATCACTCTTTTAATTATTAAATCCGTAATGGAGTTCTTGAAAATGGAAAGCGCATAAAAGACACCTGTAAATTTGTATCTATAGATTGATGTAACTTTACTTTGCTGTTATTAAATTTGGCAAGATAAAACTTCAAATATTGAATGAAATAATGGCAAATAAAGAAATAGATTAATCAGAGGGGAGATTTTTTTTTTACTTGCTGAAAATCCTCTAAATTGATGTCATGCATTGTAATTATGTGGGCTGAATCGTTAAGCCACAAGATACTTTGCAAACTTTGATGAATCAGTCCCATAGAAGCGCACTGCATGATTGTATCTTTCTTCACTTGAAAGAAAATTCACTCTTGGATGAATGTGCCTTGTTATGTTCTACAAGCTGTTCACATGAGCCTGCCTTGTACTTAGAACAGTTCAGCATTTAGCATACTCATTTAATAATTCATTGCAATACAAGATCAAATGTCAAAATAAATACAATTAAAACGCTGATTTTGTTTCATTTCTCTTGCAAGAACAAAGTTGTGTACGAGCTTTGCTCTGGATATCATTTATTATGTACAATGATTATTTAAAGGGAAAAACAGTAATACATGAAATATCCAATTGTAATTACTCTGTTTTTTGTGCATTGTTTACAAAGGAACAGTCTGAATATGTTCAGTATGCCAATTGGCAACAAGTGGGTCAAAAACATTACAGCAACAGGAATCTGCACTAATACTGAACCATGTATTATGTGTTTTGGACACATTTAAGACATGTTTGTGCCCTGCTAGACAAAGGGGCATGGTTTTGTGAAAGGAGGAGGGTTTATTAGAAGAGGGTGGTTTGATATATGCAATTACTGGTGAAAAGTCAACGAAGAGCTAGTATGAAATTATTTATTTTACTCATTTATGTCATGTTGCTGTATTCCACAGGGCAGCACAGAGATTATTTACAATGACCCCATTTGGTCTCACAGTATAAATTGCAGATTAACCTCTCAGCATATTTTGAAGTACAGAGGAAACCGAAAGGAAACCCACCGAAACACAGGAAGAACATACAAACTGCTTGCAGATGTTGTTCATGGTGGAATTTGAACCCAGCACCCCAGCAAGATAACAATGCTAACCACTGAGGCACTGTGCTGTCCATGTTAGATAACAGTGTCTAAAGTTGTGTTAAATTTACCTTACAGCATAAGTCACTGAATAAATTTGGCTGATTCTTAGACTACCATATTTTTCGGACTATAAGGCGCACATAAAAGCCTATGATTTTCTCAGAAATCGAAAGTGCGCCTTATAGTCCGATGCGCCTTATATATGAATCAATTCTTCACTTGGGTTTTTAGGCTTTGTTCAGAACGTATTAGGTACAGCTAGTTTAGTGACACTGATTTGTAACTGGATGTTTGCAACTGACAATTGTCAATACTGATATTTACAAATAGTAAATAACGTTCACTAAGCCCTTCAGGTTACATCAGATTCAAGTATTCGCAAGATAAGTGTCACATAAGGCGCCACCGTCGGTCAACACGGCTATATTTGTGCCGGAATCGGCGGCCGTTATTCGCGCGCGCCCGTAAACAATGCATTGTCTAAGGGGCCGGGAGCGGCGCCCGCGCCGCGCTCCAGCCCCGCCCCCATCCCGCCCCTTATTCACGGCGGATTTGTGCGCTCAATACGGCGCACAAATCAGTCGGGAATAAGCCGTGTGAACGGGGCCTAAGGCTATGTTCATGCAGCTTATTTCAGAACTGATCCATGTCGGATTTCCTATGTAAATACGTTCCGAATCAGTTGCAAATCAGTTGCAAATATGCTTCACTAAGTGTGACACGTATTTCGCGATACGGCATGGAAATATGTACATGTATTGACTTTTGTTACAAGTTTACAAGTTGAGAGTTATTGTGAAAGTGTTGAATGAAGCTTGGCTTGCGGTCTGAGCTTTGTTTCATTTAATGTGCCTCGCCTTATAATCCAGTGCGCCTTATATATGAACCAAGAAGACTTAACAGGCGCTCATTGATAATGCGCCTTATAATCTGGTGCGCCTTATAGTCCGAAAAATACTGTACACAGCCTAAATTTTTACTGTCTAATCATTAATATGCAGTAAATCTGCCCCAGTATGTAAGCGACACCACTGTTTCATCAGATTCTTATGGAAAGCTTTCTCACTATTCTCTTAATGGGGTTGTGGTTCGTAACGAAGCTTTTTTAACTTTTAATAAACAAAAGTGGATCTTTGTTGTCATCCTTAAAGGGGTTCTCCACTTCATTTTAATACATTTTTTAGTCGACTGATGGTCTGATATAATAAATAAGCTTATACTCTCTCCTCTCACCTGCCTTTCAGTACGGTTGCCGACAACTCTCTCTGTGAGCCTTCAATTTACTATCTGGCTCTAGCCAAACGGGACGTCACTGCTGCAGCCATAGATTGACTACAGCGGTCATGTGCTATTGCCTGATGTCACCATTGGAGCATTCAATTCTGAATGGTAGTGTCAGGAATTGGCATGTAACCACTGCAGCCAGTTCCATTTAACCAGGTCAAAAAATAAACAGAAGACTGGCAGAGAGGGAGGATGGCAACAGCATCGAAACAGGTGAGTGAGAGGTGAGTATAAGCTTTTTTATTTTATCCTCCAGTGTTCACTGCAGGCATCAGAAGTTTGTCATTTAACTCCATGTCTGTGTAGGGAATTAAGAACTGTATCAATAGACAAAACTTGATTTCTACAAAGTTGTACTGAGATACAGAGAGGGTAATGTATCTCATTCAGGAGAAACACCATGTCAGTGTGTGAGGATTTTACGCCTTTCACAACTCACTGGGTATTTGCATACTTCAAAAGGCTTATGGGATGAGAGTTGAACTCTCCAGTGCTTTATATTGGATGTAGAAAGCAATCTAACATGGTTTGAATTCTTTTCACATTGTAAGGCTCAGTGAGTCACATGTGATTTGAGGATTGCTACATCCAATAGATGGTGCTGGAGAGTTCAACTCTCTTCCCATAAAACTTTTGAGAGACAGAGCGTAAGAAAGAAAGAGAAGGAATGAATCAAACAAGAAAATATTATTAGATCGACAACTAAAATAGTACATGGTTTCTTTAAAGACAACACAAACAAAGCTTTGATGATTTAGTTCTTAGTAGAACACCCATTTGCTGTTATGATCTGCTACAAACATGATGAACAGGCAACCAAAAAAGAACCAGAAAAGTGTAAATGGATTCCGCATATGCCCAAAAACAGACATTCATTCTGAAGAGTATATGTGCCAGACCCAAAAGAATTTTTAAAGAAACAGTATGCAAATATAATTCATGAAAAAGTTTCTTTCATTGATCAACAATAAAACAAGACATGATGTATCAGATGCCACCAGAATAAAAAAGATTGTAACTCAAGAGACCATTGCATTTGATGTGTTTTAGCTCAAGCACACCTCATGCAACTAGTAAAGCCCTTGATTATGACACTGCATGAGGTGAGCTTAAAACCTTTTACCTTAGTTCATAGTCAAACCACAGTAAAAATAGTATGAGAAATATCACAACACTCCCTTGGTCTGCAGTGTAAGGCCAAATGTTACTTAATTCTTTCATGTTAGCAGTGACAACATTTCCGCTTTCACTTTAAGCCATTTTCAAGTTATTATATTAGTTTATTAGATTATTAGTCCTTTGAGGAAGCCTATTGGCGAAATGCTTTAGGACTGGTGACTGGCAACACCCGCATCCCTCTCCTTCACTTAGATGGGTAAATATTATGGTATTTTTGCTGGGCTTATTATGATTATTATGCTACATCTACATTGATTTTGCCCAGTCCTTTCTGTATATGGGATGTGTGGTATTTAGAGATGGGCGAATTTCTCAAAAAATCGATTCGGTCACTTCGCCGAATTTTCCGCAAAATAAATTCCGGTTCCGAATATTTTGGGACGAATGCGTTAAAAAGCAGCTATTTCCAGGCTGCACAGAGCCTTGCAGGGTTGTGTAGAACATTGTGCCATGCATTAAATATGCAGAGGGAGCTTGGTTTGGTCTTCATACAATGTTGTGTTTTAGTATGACAGGGCAGATGACTGCCCGCCGCTCTTAGAATCGCTTCACTATAAAATTCCCTGGGCACTTAAGGGGGCAAAATGACCAAAATAATCAAGCGGGAATGTAGCCTGATAAAGTCATTGCCAGCGAAGCTGGAAAAAAACAAGCTGAGAGCTCAGGTGGCAACATAGTGACAGAGTGTGGAGGTGACGGCGGCAGCCACAGCTGCATGTCAGGCAGTGGCACAATGACATTCTGGAGGGTGGCAAAACAGGAGGAAGCCACAAAGGGCACAATGACTGAGAGCGGAGTCACGGCTCGGCAGCACATGGGGTCGGGCCCAGTGGCACAATGACATTCTGGAGGTGGCAAAACAGGAGGAAGCCACAGAATGGCACAATGACTGAGAGGCGGAGGTCACAGCGGCAGCCAGCATGAGGTCAGGCAGTGGCACAATGACACAGTGTTGAGGAAATCGCAGCAGCCACAGCAGCAGAAATGAGGTCAGGCAGTGGCACAATGAAAATGTGGAGGTGGCAAAACAGGAGGAAGCCACAGAATGGCACAATGAAAGAGAGTGTGGAGGACAGGCAGCAGCCACAGCAGCAGCATGGGGGTCAGGCAGTGGCACAATGACATCTGGAGGGGGACAAACAGGAGGAAGCCACAGAATGGCACACAATGATGAGAGCGGAGGTCACGGGCGGGCAGCAGCATGAGGTAAGCAGTGGCACAAGGGACATTCTGGAGGTGGCAAAACAGGAGGAAGCCACAGAATGGCACAATGACTGAGGCGGAGGTCACGGCGGCAGCAGCATGAGGTCAGCAGTGGCACAAAGACACAGTGTGGAGGACACGGCAGCAGCACACCCAAGCAGCATGAGGTCAGGCATTTGGCACAATGACATTCTGGAGGTGGCAAAACAGGAGGAAGCCACAGAATGGCACAATGACTGATGAGCGGAGGGTCACAGCGGGCAGCAGCATGAGGACAGGCAGTGGCACAATGACATTCTGGAGGGTGGCAAAAAAACATGGAGGAAGCCACCAGAATGGGCACAAGGGGACTGAGAAGGTGAGGCACGGCGGCAGCCGAGAAATGAGGTCAGGCAGTGGCTCAATGACACAGTGTGGAGGACAGGCGCAAGCAGCGCACCAGCGAGAAAGTCCAGCTTTTGGAGGTCCATAGCCAATGGGCACAATGGGACAAATCTGGAGGTGGGGCCAAAAATTAATGGGAGTAGGCCACAGAGTGGCACAATGACAGAGGATTTGGGGTTTACGGCGGGCGGAAAAGAGGCAACAGCCCCTGAGGGATCAGTTTGATCCAAAAAAGGAGTGGGCCCACAGAGGGGACACAAGGGTTTGTGGAAGGGAAACCAGGTCAAAACACGGGGAGCAACAGCAAAGCAGCAGCAAATGAGGTCATAGAGTGGCACAAGGGACACAGTGTGGATGTCACGGGCAACAGCAACAGCCAGCAGCATGAGGTCATAGAGTGGCACAAATGACAGAGTGTTGAGGTGGGTGTGCAATACCAGTCCCTGGTAAAGATGGTGGTAGGCAGATGGGAGAAACGGGCAGCAGATGTGTGGCATCAGGCGGGGGGCATGAATAGTGGCTGAGGCAGGTAGTTTGAACCCAGACTGACGCCTAAGTCATTGGTGTGTGGAAATCCTGGCCGATCCACGCCAGATTCATCTTGACAAAGGGTCAGTCGTTTCCCACATTTCCCGTGGAAAAGCGGGTTCTCCTTGGAGTAACAATGGCCCCCGCCGCACTGACACCCGCTCTGGGAGGGGCCACATTTTACTGGCCGGGCAGGACAGCTTTTCCACTGCAAACCTCGGCAAAGTTGCGGCCACACATCAGTTTGGCTGCCCAGTAGTCCAGCGGATCTTCTAACCTGAGGTGGCAGAGTGCTGTCCAAGTAGGCCACAAACCTGTTGGTTAGGGACTGCCCCAAGGTCCTGCTGCTGCTGGCGACTGGCCACCTCATTTAGGCGGGTGAAGGAAGCTGCTCATCAGTGACTCCAGACTTAGGTTACTCTGAATGGAGCTGGTACTGCTCCTACCCCCCCACCTTTCCTCCAGCAGCCGCGGCAGTTGTACGTGAGCGTTGAGGAACCCCCCAGTCGGGACTGTCATAGGAGGGCGATGCCGCACATCGGCAGCGGCCAAGTGATTACGGAGGATTTCCCTATAGTATGCGAGTTTGTGTTCCCTCTCAATAGCTGGGAAAAAGGCCCCATTTTGGACCGGTAGCGAGGGTCCAATAGGGTGGAGAGCCAGAAGTCATCCCTCTGCCGGATGTTTGACTATTCGCCTGTCACTAGCCAGGCAACTAAGCATGCTGCGGCCCAACTGCAACAGTGACTCCTAGCGCCTCCCTGCCACCATTTCCACTGTATACTGCCAACGGTGCTTGGGGGTCATCTGCCTCGTCTTCCTCATTTCCTCCAATTTCCTCCAGCTGCACCTGCTCCCTCCTCTCTTGTCACCTGGGTAGAAAATCCACTCATTTCACCAGACAATGCTTCTGCCCCAAATTTGTCCTCCTCCTCCATTTCAGTCCCACGGACTCATGTGGCCACGAGATGTATGTCGCCACGTCTCCAGTCCCCTGCCCAGACAGATTTTTTCAGCATCTGTTCCGGACATGAAGCAGTGGAATGACTTATTCTTTCCCGTAGTCCTGGTGACTGCAAAATAACGTCCCCTCCTCGAATGGCCTCAACAAACGGCAGGTGTCAGCATGAGCTTGCCACTGGCTGACATCAAAGGGTTACACAGGGGATTTCTGTCTCCCTTTGGATCATCAAAAAATTGTTAATGGCGTTTCTCTGTTCATACTGTCGGTCCAACATGTGCTGGCTGGGATTCCAGGGGGGGGAAACATCGCTTTTTCAGAGTGTGTTGGGGAAGGCCGTTCTGCCGCTGCAACTCGAGGAGGGTGTTCCTGGCTTTGTACGAATGGATAAAGTGCATGCACAGTTTCCTGGCCATTTTCAGAATGTTCTGAAGATCGGTGGAAGACTTCCAGGACCTTTTCACAACCAGATTGAACCCCGTGCGCCATGTAGGCGCGAAATGGACCATCCCTCCTCGGGGGCACTGCGCGGACACCATGTTCCTCCCATTGTCCGTCACCCAATGGTTCGTTTTGCAGTTGGCGGGAGAAAACCCACACACATCGATTTCTTGCTGCATGCCCGGAGCAGTTCCTCCCCTGTGTAACTTCGTTCGCGAGGCAAGCCAGGTGTAGAAACTTGTGACACCGCTGTGCCCTACATGTGGTATGATGGAGCAGTAAATTGTGGAGGCTAAGATGGTTTGGGGGGTGGTGGCGGAGGAGGAGGCGGACATTGGGCCGCAGGGTGAGCAGTTTGGGCAACGTGGAGGAGAAAGCGGCGTCTCCTGTCCAAGTTGTTTGGTGTGCCTGGGCAGAAAGCACATTCACCCAGTGGGCCGTTAAAGGACATGACTGGCCCTGACCGTAGTTACAAACTCAGAAAGTCCGCGGGTGCCTGTGCATCTTGGAACAAACCGATAAGCTCAAGGACTGACCCACCTTCTGTTCTACATATTTATGAAGTGCTGGTACTGCCTTTTTGGAAAAGAAATTACGGCTTGGAAATCTCCATCTCGGTCGGCACAAGCCAAATTTGTTCTCTGAATGGTGCAGAGTCCAACCATTTGGAAAGGGAGGGACTGCAATACCAACAAACTTGGACAGGAGCACCGGTTTAACTGCTTTCACCTTTAGGTTGGTTGGAGCCATACTGTTGTCTCTTTGCAATCGCCTCGCTGAAGACTGTGGCGCCCATGAGTAGCGAGGAGCAGGAACTCTGGACCGGGAGATGATGTCAAAGAGAAACAGCTCCCTTCTGCAGAGGTGGTGGAGCCTTGACTGGCTGAATGGCATGCGTGCCAAATGGGCGCTGCTACTGCTGCTGTTGCTGCGGCCGGCAGGATGGACACCACATCTGAGCCAAAGTTTCTCCCAGGCCACGGATGGTGACGCTGCATGTGTTGACGCAGGGCCGTGGTGCCAACGTTAGCTCCCTGGCCACGCTTCACTTTCTGCCCACAGATTCTACATATACCCATATTCGGCTCCTGAGCCCCTGTGCCGCTACTTTCTTGGACCTGCGAAGCGGGTTTTTTACCCCGTGGCCGCTTGGCTCCCGACCTCACACTGCTGCTATCCTGCTGACTCACGGCCAACAGAAACCCACTTGCTGGCTGCGCTGCTGCCTGATGCGCAAAACTGACGCCCTCTTCTACTGACGATGATGAAGCCCTTGCCTCACACGGCTCCCAAGTGCGATCGGCTACATCATCATCTATTTGTGTTTCATCGTCACTGCTGTCCTCATCAAACCCGGGCTTTGGTATGCCGAGGCTGACCTCTCACAACATGACCTCCCATGCCACTTCCACATCTATACTTTGCCCCTACTGCAAGAAGCAGGGGATATTGGCCCCATTTTCTTCGCTGCCAAGTAGCTGCTGACTGCCCTCCTCAAATTTTTCATCCTCGCTATATAGTGGCGCTGAGCCCAGACCACATAGTAGATCTCTTTGGCTGAGGGAACCGGACGGGACAGAGGCGGGCTGAGGACAGGTGAGGGCCGCTGGACCGCTTTCCCCGGGCCATGCAACTAAGGGTTGTGTCTGAGGTTACCACCGACTCTTGACTGGAGTTGTCTGATGTCATCTGGAGGAAGAGGATGACCTAGTCAACCAATCAAGAACCCTTGGGTTGCTGAACAACACACGGCCGCTAGATGACAGCGGCAGTTGTGGCCTCACCGATTTACCCTGCTGCGACGTTCCCTTGCTTTTTGCTGCGACCTGGGCCTGTTTCAGGAATGTTTGTGCCACTTGCCACTCGCGGTGCAGGGGCCTGCACCTCTCTGTCTGACATACTGTTTGTTCTAAAATGTACAGACACTGTTTGATGATGATATCTGTATATGATAAATATACACCCTGTTTTTGACTCCAAATGAACCCAGTAACAAGCTTGGAAAAATTTACTTGTATGTGTCGTTTAAAAACACTGTGTATTTTACTAAATGTAAAAGCACAAACTGGCTTAATTAACATTCGGACATGAATTAAAGGGTACAGGAAAAATGTATTTTATTTTGGCGTTGAAAAGGGCGGTTTACTTTTTGTCAGCACACCAGCAAAACAAACGCTTAATTAACCCCTGGATGTAAATTGGCCAAAAGAATTGAGCCACACAAACTAGTAGCTTTGTAGGTGTTACAATTGCGTGTTTTCTACGCCACACAACAGAGATACAGTTGTAATTAACCTTTTTTTATGGTGTAATTAAAAGGTTTTTTTAAACCCGGAAAAATGTATTAAAAAAAAATTTTTGGGCGTTTTTTGAAAAAAAGAACGTGTTTTTTTATTTTTGTCAAAAGCACACCAGCAAAACAACGCTTAATTAACCCCTGGATGTAAATTGCGCCAAAGAATTGAGCCGCACAAACATTTTTAGGTGAAAGCTTTGTAGCCCCGGTGTTTAATAATTGCGTGTTTTCTTTTTTTTCGTCTTACTTGGCACACAGCCCCAAACCCAGAAGGGGATTACCACGAGATACAGTGTAAAAAAAATGTAATCCTTTGCTTGTGAATTAGGCTACAGGAAAAATTTTATATATTTTGGCGTTGAAAAAAGACGGTTTTTTTTTTGTCAGCACACCAGCAAAACAACGCTTTAATTAAACCCTGGAGTAAATTGCGCAAAGAATTGAGCCGCACAAACTAGTAGCTTTGTAGGTGTTTACAATTGCGTGTTTTCTACGCCACCCCAACAAGAGATACAGTTTGTAATTAAACCTTTTTGGGTTGTGAAATTAGTTTTTTTCCTACACGGTAAAAATGTTTAATTAAAAATATTTTTTGGCGGTTGAAAAAAAAAGTACGGTTTAATTTTAATTGGTCAGCAAAAAATTGGGGCCAGCAAAACAACGCTTAATTAACCCCTGGATGTAAATTGCGCATAGAATTGAGCAGCCAAAAATGAAGTGGTATTTGTATTGTAAAAACGCTGTTTCTTTTAAATGAATACAAACAGGAATGGCTTAGATCCCACTTGGATATTGAATGTATATGCAGCTGCAGTGAACGCACACTGGATTTCAGATCCAATACCCCAAAAAATTAGAAATAGAACATTAAGAGAACAGTCTCTGAGACAAGCTGAGACACCCCACAGAAAAAGCTATATAAAAAAAATTCTTCAGTAAAAGTTATCAGCCCCGGCAGCACCTTCCTGATCAGTCCAGTGGAGAGCGGTGAGCTCCCAGCATCCGCCGGACTTATATAGTGCGGTGACGTCACAGAATCCCGCCGGTCTTGATTGGCTTCACCTCTGCACATGTCAAAGCAGGCTATGCCCTTCTTCCTACCAGAGTGCTTTGCCCCATGTAGCGCCTGTGCTCGCATCCATTTTATCAATCAAAAGCACACCCTTTGTTCCAACCCGAAGTACCCCAAAGTTCGACTTCATTCCGAACCGAACTTTTCCTGAAATTCTAAACGAATTCCACTTCGTTAGAATCAATCCGCCCATCTCTAGTGGTATTACATTCGCTCGAGTGAACTTAGTTATTCTTAGGTGTGCATAAACATTCTAGATAGTGTTTTGGAGCTTACAATGTGAATCGACACTAGTTATATACTACTGCATATAGTCATTGTTCACATATTATACCTGTTATATCGATTTTTGTCATTAACATATACAGCTTTTGTCTGAGTGAATTTTTGCTGCCTTGTCTCCATTTTGTATGTGTATTTTATATTGATGTTTAATTATTGTTAAATAATATATTTTGCTAATTTTTTAGAGACATGGCTCCAGTTTGTTGTATTTAGATTTATGTTAGTTTAATAGTTATGTTAGGCTATTTAAATTGTTCCTGTTTGATTGATGTTTTTGCAAATAGCTAAAAGTTTGCAATTGCAACGGGGTGTGGAATAATTTTATTTTCAGCTATTATTTATGGATGAAAAAACTCAAATTGCTTCATACAGACACAATGGGAGATGTATAGTAAAAGCTAAAACATGGTTTTTATCTATATACAGATGTAGCAGTGTACAGCTTGACCGTGATATCACGGCTTTTTGGGCTATCTGCTCTCATCTGTAAAACAAAGGCCATTGAAAAGCATTGAGAAAGTAGAGATAACACTCTGTGCCGTGATATCACGGTGCAATATCTGTTCTTTTTAGTTCTGCTACATCTCTATCTATCTATCTATCTATCTATCTATCTATTTATCTATCTATCTGTCTGTCTGTCTAGATAAAAGCCATACTTTGGATTTTACTGTATATCTGGCATTCTATCTGTATGAAGAAATTTGAGTTTTTTCAATGTATAAAGAATATGTCTTCATAAAACACAAAAGATGGGATTAATATATAAAACATTGATAATCTCTGTTGAGCTTTAATTAAATAACACTTCTGGATAAAAGTGGCATGCAGGGGCTTTGCAGTCTTAGTGTATAATATAGGTTTCATGACCATGCCTATGCAGTCAGCAGCGCTGTCCTCAATCAATAAGGTACGGCTGTGCTTTTGGCCATGATTTGTGACTGTGCTGTGCATGTTTCTTGCAGTGTCTTATTAGGATCTGTCTGTGTGTTTATTTATGCCACACCCGTCTGTTCTCTTGTGACTTTGTTCTGGGCAGCAGATGGTTGAGCCAGTGTTGATGGACAGCTGTCTGCACCATTCAGGCTGTGTTCTGGATGTCGGGGAGCCAGTTCAATCACTCCTTGTACTGGGTCCCTGACTTCCTATTTCAGATTCATTCTGCCTTGAATTCCTTGCTGATGATAGTCTTGGCTACATCTGGTGTGCTTTAGGCTACAGTCTTGTTTGTTTGCTGATTTTGTTCCTGTCCTCTGACCTTCCTTTTGCCTAACGATTTTCTACTGTGTTGCTCTCTCCAGATTTTGACCTGTTCTGTCTGATATTCTGTTATTGTGTTATCTTGCCTGTTCTGTGTTAACATGAACTCAGGGTAGGGATCGCCGCCCAGTTACCGCTGACTACTTAGGGTGGCAAGTAGGCAGGGACAGATTTGGGGTGCCCAGCATCAGGACTCACAGGCTGTCCATCCCTTTCTATTCATTGGCTCTGGAGTTCCCTAACAATAGTATCTATCAGTACTTTGGTAAGAAAATATGAAAACATTGAAATAGTTAATATAATACTGGGTGATAAATAAAGCTTTGTCTCATAAAGACAAATCACTCTTATACAGTAGATTACATATAAGGGCATACAGACTTCGTATAGGAGAGCCCCCCAGGGCATCCATGTATTACCCTGAGCAGAGATAGACTAAGAACATATCTCTCTCTCTAGTCATGAATCGCATGGTCAACTATTGATTTCAGCTGGCCAAGATGCAATTCTACATTTTTCATGCCACAGGACAAACATATAGATAGCCACAGCTAATTTCTAAAGCCAGTCCCATGGCATTCAGCTGGTCACTTGGCTGCCTCAAATTTAACTGCTTTCTGATCCATGAAATATTCCATAATGATGATTGTGGACCAAAGCAAACAATGGTGACTGTAACTAACAACCAACATTCCACTGTATTGGCTAAAAGCAGATGTAACTCACATCCTATATGTTTAAGCCATTAAATGCTATGGTCAATACCAACTGCAACATCTAACTAGTTAGACCTCTTCTGTACCCCAGCAGCATGACCCATAGGTTTCAAATGTTTTTAAAGCAGTCAAAGGTCTAACAAAGATCTGTCTTGTGCATTTTCCTATTAGGTCCTACTTAATAGGTTGCTCTCACTGAAAAATCTTGGCTCTCTAAAGAGGGCTGTCCTGAAGGCTAAAATAATTTTGCGTCTCAATGGATTAAAAGGTGTTGTTTTGATTAATTAAAACTTAAAGTTGGATGTCGCACCAAAAGTAATTCCAGACCGTATTTACTGCAGAACCCCTTAAATGCAATAAAAAAAACCTCCTAACTCCAAGTTCAGGCAAACCAGTGTCTAACCAAAAAGGGACCTATTTGAGCTACATTACTCATCAGCCTTTGCCTATACACTGTTGAGGCCAGCGTTCAGGTCACAGCCATGGTCACAGAGGAAAATGAGTAGATAGTCATCCCTACAGCAAAGACTGGAAGTGAGCACTGAAGAAGCAGAGCTGGAGCAGTGGGGACATTTATAAAGTAAGCAAGTGTTCCTTTGTTGGTTCATTTAATTTCTTTCCTTTAGCTAATCTTTTTCAGATCTCAGTAACACCATTTATTTCTTTCATCTCTTAAGAGTTTGAATAAGTTTGGTCTGGTACATAGAACAACAAAGAGGTTGATTTGTTCAGACACACAAAGGACCCTGAGAATGATCAGCATGGTACACAAAAAATTCCCCAAACTTTTACCGCTATGTTATTTACAAAGTAATATCTTGCCTAACTGACCAGATGCTTTTCCCAGTTTATCGATATATACACATTACAGTTTTTATAAACTATTCTTTATTAGCCTATGTCTAATTATGTTACATGTACGCCAAAGTAAAATAAATTGCCAAGTAAGGCTCTGTTCAAATATATCTTTGACACTTCATTCAGGGGTTCCAATAACAGTTCTGACACATTTACTGGTAAGAGTAGTACAGTATGCAGCACTGTTCCTGAAGTCCTAATGACACAAGCAGACAGATGCCATTTGGATCCATATCTGGCACAGGATGATGGCCTCCATTTTAAATAGATGTCATTATGCAAATGTGAACAGGGTCTAAAATAAGTCAAGCTTGTGCAGGTGACATTTTTTACAACAGTGAATAAGACATGTGTACATACTTTATTATCCAGCGGCATGACAGGTCTGGCACCTAAGGATGTGGATAATTTTTGGCATGAAATCTCCCAGAATCTTCTGTAAATAAAAACTGTCCATCACATGAATTTGCTAAAATAAACAAAAACAAAAAAAATCTGTGATATTACTTCATGAATACAAAATGGAACAATTTATTGATTTGCCTGCAATCTTAAATGCAGCTACTAAAAAAGAAAATGATTCCCCTTCCTCCCTCCTCAGGATTCCATGTTTTGTTATGGCTAAATCTACTTTGATCAGCACATGAGTTTTCTTTAAGGCGTTGTCTACTTTTAGAAAGATCCCTTGACAATAAGTTAATCATCCTTTTGAAACCTACAGTAATTTGCTGTAGCCGACAGAGAAACCTCTAAGTAAGCGAGACATGTATGATCAGGTTTTTCACCCTTCTCTTGAGTAAAATGTGCCTAAGTGAGCAGCAGTCTCATGCGCCTAATGAATATGGTAGGCGCATTGTTCGTAAGACTCAACACTTTCTAATGCGCCTAATATGAGGGAGTGCGGGGGTGTCCCCACACTATTTTTAGACAAAATATGAAGTGGTTCGGCAAAACAGGGTTTCATTAACTGAAAAGCAGATCTATTTCAATTGGTCTGCCGACCTGGGAGCAAAGTGGGGCTAGATTTGCTTACTTACACCAACTTCCTCCCCTAAAAAAAGTAATTTATTACAAAGATCAAACTGTATAAATTAAATTATTTAAATTTAATAAAAAATGTTTTTCTTTTAAAAAAAATGTAAAACTAAAAATATTTTCCAAAAATATAAAAATATCTCCTAAAAATGATTTTAATTTAAAAGAAACTAATTTTACATTTTAAAAACCACTGATGTTCAGATTTTTATTTTGAAATTTTTCTACATTAAAATTTAATTTGTTTTGCTGCTTTCACATTTTTTTTTCAACAAAAGAGTAGTACAAAAAAGGTTTTGTGGGTTGTTTCCCCCAAGCGGATCAGTACCCCTAGTTTCTTTCCTGACATGCTGTTCTAATGATTTTCTCTTATTTCCCGCCTTTACATTTTGGCGTTTTCTAAAGTACTAGTTCCATAAAGCCTAAAAAACCCCGAGGCGAAGCACAATGAAATTTAGACACCATTATGAAAACACAAAAAACACTTTTATTTCTTCACCATTATACTTGAAAAAGATGAGGAAATTTAAATTTGTGATCTGTTTCATACTGTTCCCTAAGTGTTTAATTTCCATTTCAGATTTAAATCAGTGGGTTGTTGAAAAATGCAGGACAGGATAGATCTTTCTTGATAGTAACGATCTTTGTAGGTGCTCTTCATTGGGCCAAGAGATGGGTATTATGAACCTCAATTAACTTAGAATTCCCTAACAGGGTATATTAAAATGGGTTTTCTAAACTAGACAACCCCTTAAAGTTAATATTTAAAACATTTTTTTATTTTTAGGGTGAAAAGTTGGGGTAATATTTTTATCACTTTTTTTAGAATTCATGAGAAAA